>JAOUZG010001879.1:2012244-2052143 GCA_026289955.1 Argiope argentata | reverse complement strand
GTGTGTGTGTGTGTGTGTGTGTGTGTGTGTGTGTGTGTGTGTGTGTGAACAACTACAGTGAAAGCATCTTGTTTGGAAAATGGAATAATCCTTATTTAGTTAAATTCATTGGGGTATTATTTAATTCAACTTAAAAAGTTTGAAACACGCATAATTAATTACTTTTTTGTTACTAAGAGCTTATTTTTTTTTCTTTTATGTGATATGAAATTTATGTAACTTCAACTAAGTCTTTATATGTTATGAAAGTTTGAATCTTTCTCACCTTTTGCATTGAATTTCCATTGACCTCCTTTAGGAATATTTAACTTTCAATGCTTCTATTCTTATTCATGCTCAACCAAATAGGGTAATATTCCTGGGGAAAAAGAATTTAATTAAGAAATCTGCTAAGTGAACTCATTATATTACACTGTTATTTCCTTTCAGCAACTTTTCCCTTTACTTTTGTTGTGTTACTCATTCAACACTTAAACTTTATAATACTGCCATTGCTTATGCATTTCCTCGATAAATTATTTTTTCAGCTAATTTTAAAATAGCAAATAAAAGATTTACGTATTACATTCTCCTCTTTAGAAAACGTTTTCCTTGGCTGAAATTTAATTTCAGATGTTGTATAACCAAATTTAACCAACGTTGCCTCTAAGAGGTGCTTGTAAACTTTTTCATTACTTTTAATTTGCATTTGGAGATTTTCTAGAAATAATCTTTCTGCCATTTGAAAAATTCAGAAAAAGTAGTTTTAAATTTAGCCAAAACATTTTTTATCTGAATCAAAATGATTAGCAATTAGTTTCTTTCGTAATAGGTAAAAAGTAAATGTTAAGTAAACCATTTAAATGAAGAATTTTGGTATATTTACGTCACTAAAACTTCGTATATTCTAAAAGAACATTATGCACGAAATAATTCTTGCTCAATAAATGATGTAACCGATAACTTTAAATGCACGGCCGAACATGTGATATCTTCTTACTAACCGAGTCTATCCTCAATCAGACACTCTTTGATTGATGATAGACAAGTGACACATAACTGAACACATCTATTATGAAATATATATATATTTTAAATACAAACTAATTTTAGCAATGAAACCGTAACTGATTAGTTACAACATTAACCCATCGAGCGTCGGCTGTCTAGCGTAAGAATGTTCTTAAAACGACAGTGGTCAAAATAAAGGTTGAACTCAATTTACAAGAAAAGAAATTGTCAGAACGTTCCTAAACCGGCAGGGTATGTTTTGCTTTCCCCGGCAATTAACCCCGTGGGGTAAACTTTCCTGGCTCTGGACTTTCAGGATCTCCTAAAAGCGGTAGATTGTGAAGAGTGTCGAGTGATAAATCAAGTTGTAATTTGAGGGCAGGGCAATTACCATGCGGTTTTTCAGATAAGAATTTGGTTTTCGTTCTGAGAAATAAGAGCTTCTCTTTTAATCTATAATATTTTCAGAAAATAGAATTTGTTCAAAAATAAATAAATAAAAAATCCAGCAATATGATTTTATAAATTTTTATAAAAAATAGAAAAATTTGTTTAATGAATTATTTAGAGGAATTATCATTCATCAAATTGCATTAGGAACATAATACTTTCTTTCTGCCAACACTCAGAGAATCGTACTTAGTTTTTCCCGATATTTAGTTTTAAGCATTTTGCTGGCCTATTTGGCATTGGAAATTAAAATAAAAGGATATATATGGTACACTGGTTAAAATAGAATCTAAAAAATTTATTAATATTTTTTAAAACTTAATATTAAAAATACAACGCTCATTTTGGAAAATGTATAGCTGTTATCAAAAATTTTAAAATAAAAATGTGGATTTTTTTTTCGGTTTTTTTTAATAAAACAATCTTTTGTCAATGTATAGTAAGTAAATATTTTAGTAATAATACGTTTATTAAAATATAATTAATTTAGATATTTTTAGTTATTATCTTATTTTGAAATAATTAAGATGTAAGTTGAGATAATAAGTTTTTAAAGTTAATTTTAATATTGAAATAAGAAAAAATTATAAAGCACCCATTTATTAAAATGGCTTATATCGTTTAAAAATTATCATTTCATTCTTATTTTTAGTACGTGAATATTTTGAATGTCAATTTATTATATCATTCTTAAACTTGTCCCAACTATTTGTAAAAAATACTCACAGTTTGCGCAGTAATATTTTCATAAATCCATGCATTTTTCTGCCAACAAATATTGCTAAAAACCTTTTCTTCATTTAACTTCAGCAATGGAACAAAATTTCAATTGTACCCATTTTATTAAATAACAACATAATGAATTTTTGTGAAACTTCGTAAATTGTGAAATCTTGCAGATAAAAAGGAGACATAGCTGCAAGTATCGACCAATTAAGAATTACCCCTTTCAGAACGTTTCTTTCATGTTCATCGGGTTTGGATAATTTAAAAAAAATTCATTTACAATATTTCTCTGCATTTGATTTTCAAAAGATGGATGCTCCATAAAATAATAATAAAAAACACTCTAGGGTGCGTAATCATAGCTTCAGCAACGTTTAAAAACCGTGAGTGAAATAATAAAAATTTAGTTCATTGAAATAATAAAAATACTTGCTACAAATTTTAGTCCATTAATTAAAATAAAACAAACAACAAATTATAGATATTAATGAATCTATAATAGTTTTGCCAGTTTGTGAATGATGATCAGAGTTTTTCATTTCAGTGATCATTTCTTCCAGTCATAAAACTCGGATGGGAGAAAAGTGGCTTAAAAATGGCAATACAAAAATTTAAATATTGTGCTAAATAATAATTAATATATATGTATAAAGAAAAAATATACTTTAATAATACAGAGGATTGTGAATTTTTACATTATAGAATTAATTGGTAAAATCTGGTTTGGGAATCATGTTGGTGTGGTAAATCAGCAAGTTATTGGTGGTCTAGTCATAGATGCATCATCGGAGTTCTCTTGATGTTAAAATCTTCTTATCATTTGTAATTATTTTTTTATCAAAGCAAAAATAATATTCACAAATATCTTTTAAAAATTCAAAAACTAATATTTTCGTAAATTATTAATTCTTAAAGCATGATAAAAATTTTAATTAAAAATTTTCCGTTGTAACTCTAAAAAAATTAACTAATTGGAAATTTGTGTATTAATTTATCTAATTGAAGTATATTTTACATCAATCGTGCAGATAATAAATTTTTTATTTTTCGCTTACGTATTTTTGTTGATGCCAAAAACCTCATCCCAAAAATAATACCACGTTCTGGCATGATAAAAAGCTCTTTCACATGAGGGCAAAGGGCTCTCTTAATAAATCCGTTATCACTTTTAACTGCTTCTGCTTTCATATTGGTCACATGATCAAATTCTAATTTCTCATTGTTATTTTTTATAACAGTTTGACTTATGTAAGCATTCAGTAGGATTCTTATTTTTAGGTTTTAATTCCAAATGTTATTAATTTTTCCTGGCTATAATTTTCTTTTTGAATGGTCTAGAAACTCGAGTGAAGTGCATTGCTTAGGGAACTTGAGTAGACCTTACGAATATTTTTTTAATTAAATAAGTGTTGATTATCTTAATGAAATATATATCATCCATCTTTTTTAATATATTACTGAAATTTACTATTGATTTCTTGCACTAAATTTAATTTACATTATATTTATGCGAAAATTGTTGAACTTAATATGGATTTAAATTCTAACGATTCTGACTGTGATGAATTAATTTTATCTTCTGAAGATTAATACTCTAAATCGGAAAGTGAATCTGATGATGATACTTTAAATGCAGCTCGCTGTAGGTGTTCTATTGACTTGCAAGGATCTTCCAATGCTCCTCCAAATTTTCAATTTACTTCGACTCTTAGTATCAGTGCATGGGTAAAAAGTTTTCCTTGGGACTTACATGATCCGATGATGTTTTTCAGAATTTTTTTTTCGTAACACAGTGATAAGTTACATTATGGAAGAAACAAATAAATATGTTGAAGCCTTTTTCAACAAATCCGATTTGACACCATCATTGAAAGTATTAAATTGGAAAAATACGGATATAAAAAAACTACATCTACTTTTTGCTTTCCTTTTACTGCAAGGAATAATGCCCAAATTTGCTGAAACATGGTATTATAGTATAAGATCTATTTTAAGCAAATCTTTCTAGAATTATTTTATTAGGCTTAAAATTTCTTCGAGACGACATTTTAAAATATTTATATGGTACTGATTATCAGCAGTAATGTTACAGATATATAAAAACACTGTGTCACCTGTTAAGTAGCAATTTTTTATTTGGAATGGCATTCATTCATTTACTTTAATTTTTAAGTATGCATGCAAATCAGTACTCATTACGAAGTTCTAAATGCGCAGCCTTGTAATATGTTCAAATAGAATGTATGTAATTCAGCCTTTAATGCATTTGTTTTATTTCATTAATAGCTAAGACTAACTTTGTTTTAATGCAAAGTATTAATTGTAATTGGACATTTATTCATTATTAATTATATTATTCATTGTTATTAATTATTAATTATTATTAATATTATTCATTATTAATTATATTATTCATTATTAATTATATTATTCATTGTTATTAATTAATAATTAATATTAATTATATTATTCATTATTAATTATATTATTCATTGTTATTAATTATTAATTATTATTATTAATATTACTCATTATTAGTAATTATAATAATTATTATTAATATTATTCATTAATATTAATTATAGTTGGACATTTATTCATTTCATTCTTCAAAGCAATATGAAATTCAATAATAGAATTTTTTTGAATACAAATAAATGTTTATATAATAATTTTCCATTTATTATAAACTAGCCGCATTTGGCGACCAGCCGGTTCGTCAATATTAATTCCGACAAAAGGGTTCGATGAATTTTAACTTGGTCTCATAATAAGTTTTTCAGCAAAATATTTTTTAAGCTTCAAATTTCGATAGTCATATGATGCACTTATACTATTATATAGGCCGTAAGCTGTCCTATCTTTAAATCCTGTATCTCTCTCTGATTTTCTCTCAGTGCACGCAAAATTCAGTTTTATATTGAAATGGAAATGAAGCTTCCATTAATATAAAGACCTCTTTATTCAATCCAAGCATGTCTTTAAATAAAACTAAGAATTGAAAGCAGAATAGTTCGACATTGAAGTTTTATGTTCAATACAGAAATTGAAACATTATAATTTTTTTTAATAATTTATAAGATCTCAAGGAATTATCCAGCAAAAATTTCACAGGTTAATTGAAACCTTCAGTTTTTAATTTTATTTTTAGATGTATATAAATGCTCTCAGTAATATTTTTTGGGGGTTTATAAATATATTTCAAAAAATTATGATTTCAATTCCTTTGGTCTTATAGATTCATATTTGTAAAATATTCTTAATATTTCAACTTCTAAATAGCATTTCTGTCTTTTTCAAATCCGACTGATTTATTCAGTTCTGAATATTGCAAGTTTAGAACAATCATTACTATCATAATCTAGACCAATTATTCTAGAGTAACCCTGATTGGCTTCTTTGAATTCTTGATAAAGTGATCTAAATTCGCCAATTTTTATGGAATAGTTATATTGGAATTTTCATAGATTTATCAACTTGGATGATTGATTTAGTTGATTGGAGTGCCTTTTTCTTTATTTTAAGGAAGACTTATTGTCTCTAGAATATTTTGTTAAATATGATTCACAGAGCAGATGATATATGTAAAAATTTAAAAGTCGTAATTCATCACCATTTTTTCTCTCAATCTACTAATTTTATATTTCACTTAGACCATTTGTTAAGAGATGTATGTATCTCCCAAAAAATTAAGAAAATAGCTGTTGGGCTCCGATTACAGAAGATACCTTGTAGATGTTAAGCCATATTTCCCTTAAATAAAACTGTTTAATTGGATTAGTAATATATGTATAGTAAAATATCAGAGAAAACGTTTCCATCCATTTATTTTCAAAAAATATCATGTTTCATATTTGTTTCATTTTATGCAGACACGTGCTGAAAATGATAGTTTAATATGTTTAATTTCGAATAATAGTTTATTTATTTTTTTCTCACGTGAGAGCATGATATTGTTTTGGTTAGAAAATTTTGATATCTCCGAAATATACGGGTGAATAATATTTTTATCTGATTTTACAAATTTTGCATTATTAATTTTTACGTATGCTTGTTTGAAAGAAGATGCGTCTTATTGTTTGAAAAATTTAAAAAAATCGCGAATTCAAAAATATTTTATTTCTATTTATTATCAATTGCTTTTTGTTCGTCGTTTCTGCGAAATGACGTCATCTTCAAGTTCGTTTAAGATTTCTTACTTTTTAATAAATAATATCGCTCTCAGAAGAATATCATTTGGTGCTTTTCTAAAAATTCTTTTTCTGTTTTAACTGTCACACTTTTATAATATATTTTTATTATGTATTTTTATTCATTTTAATTCTTTAATGGAATTAATAATTTTGATATTGCAAACGATCAAGAAATTTTTTTCTTGCATTTATTGTTTAAAAAATATGGCATTTCCTATTTATTTCATTTCATATAATCACGTGATGAAAGTTATATTTTTCTGTTTTATTTTTGGTAGTAATTAACTTATTTTTTTAATCAGAACTTCTGAAATGTATTGGCAACATATTATTATAAGCTGATTTTTTATATCCTCTAGAAGATAAAATTTTATTTTTATTTCATGCGAAATAAATTGTTGAAAAAAAACGATTAAATTGAATGTTTAAAAATTCATTAAAAATAGAGTTTTAATTTATAGGTCAAAACATCAGTATCATTGAAAAGCTATTTTTTTAGCTTTAACTTGATGCAAAAATCAATTTTGTACTATAATATTTTCGGAAGTTATAGCGAAAAACTTCAAAATTTGGCTTATTTTTTCATTAATTAAAATTTTGGTTAAAAATTAAAAAAAGGGGCTCCGAGGTGCACATTCCCGGCACCCTAGGTATACATGCACCAAATTTGGTAGCTGTTGGTCGAACTGTCTGTCTTGTACAGCGCCAACACACACACACACACATTGAGCTTAATTATATGTAAAGATATATATATATATTTCTTTTATATACTAAACTTTTTTTAATAATCAGTATTATTTCTATGTATATTTTTTTTTTCATTTATGCTTTTAGTAGTCCGTCACAAGACACAAAACTTCCTCTCATATGAATTTGGTTTGATTTTTTATAGAGATTTCAAATATATATTTATAATAGAATTGTATATTTGACATATATAATTTTAAAAAATATATTTTTATAATTTTTTATAAAAATAAAAATATGTGTTATCGTTTTTTCAAGTTCTTTTCTTTATATTATAAATATATATTTTCCCCATTTGTTTATATTTTTAAAAGAATCAGTTTTTTTTTCATCTGTCCCCCCCCCCGAAAAGAAAGAAAAAATATTATTTGCGGAAAGTAGTAAATAACAAATGCATTAACTTAGTAAAATAAAAAATAATATTAAACAGTAAAAAAAGAAGAAGAATTATATTTATCTAGATACATTAAATAAAAGCGTTTATAAGAAGAATTAACAACACTTTTACTAAAGTTAAGTTTAAAAAGTCAAAAATAAATAAAAAATTATATCCAAAAATTTTCAAATTTGTCTTCCCTTGCGTAGTAAATACTTGCCCAAAATCTACATACAAAGTTTAAGCTATAGTTACAATAACATTTATTAATAAATATTTTTGTCGCTTATTAATTGGGCTGAAAATAAATTGATAAGGTTTTTTTTTTAGAAATAAATATATAAGGTTTTTTTAAATTAATAAACGTATTATAAACGGTTCAAACGTGATTTTTTAATATTTCGCTTTTTTTTGTACAAATTATCATACATAATTATGACATGTATATATGAGGATTTCCCTATCTTTAATAAGTATAGTAGTTTTCTCTTGGATTCGAAATGAAATATTGAAATAAAAAATGAAGTATACAACTCATATCACCAATCGGTCCTGTTATCGCGAATTCTTACAAGAAAGTGATGTCTTATTCTCAGGAGTGCTTTCCTATTCCACTAATTGGAGGGACCACCCACATTCTAACTGCCAGTGGAAACCAGAAAATGACCTCAAACAAGCCGATCTCCCAACTCGTTTATTACCCTTAAGGGGGGAAAGCAATGGCTACTTTCTACGGGGTAGCCGGGTTAAGAGATATTTGCAGAAGGAGACTTTCTACGTTCCTGGCGGTTTTAAAGCGACACGTTGGAGAGGATTTCTTGAAGGGTTAAATTATAAAAGCAGTAAATAAGCTTTTTGTAATTTAAATCAGCTTTCAAAAGGATACTTTTACAAAAAGAAACTATCCATTGACCCACAATTCAAATTTATTACAATTATATTCTATTTTATTGTTCAAATATATGTTAGTATAATATTTTGACTTGAATGAATTTACTTTCTGAACATCAAATAAATATCGAATGGAATGAAAACAAATTGACCAAAAGAAGGTTATTTTGAAAGATGGGCTGTAATCATACAAATGTTTGGAAAGGCAACTTAACTTCTAGAATGGTGAGTTGGATAATATAATGAAAAAATAATCTATTAAAAGAAAAAATAGTGCTATTTGACAATAGTGTCATCTTTCAGCTTATATCAACCAAACAATGATAATAAATGAAATAAACTGTGAATAATTTGGAAAGACCCATCTGAAAGCTTAATCCAGCTTATTTTAAACAGATAAAAATATAAAACAGGTAAGATTTTTAAAAAAAACCTATTTTATGTTTAAAAATTATTAGATACATAAACTTTACGTTTTGATATTTAATCGTATTATTTTTCTATTGTATTGCGTTTGCTCTTTTAAATAATTTCTTGCGAGCTCAAAATATAATATTTTTTCTGAATGGAAGACAAAGGTACCTGAAATTATTATTTAATGTTTGAGTCACATTGAGACGCACATTGCATTCGTAAAATAAATATAAACAGAACAGCAGAAGTAAGTTGAAGAGAAAGTTATATTATGTCTGTCTACAGAATCTGCTAAAATTCAAGTTAATGAAAGTTAACAGTTAAGGTTTAATTAATTTTGGGGTTTCAATAACAAAGTTCAAAGAAAAAAAAATCAACTCACATTTGTTAAATTAGAGGGTATAAGGAAAAGGAATATTTGGAAATTACTTATGGTTTTCTTCATTGTAGACGAAAAATTCTTGTTATCAAATGATTGGTTTAAGATAGTTTACGTTAATTTAAGAAGTTCCAGACGGTTTATAGAAAATACTTTCAATTTTGTCATTTTTTATTTTATTTTTAATTTATGATAAAATTTCTCATCATGAATATCTTTCTCAATTTATCTTAATACGAACTATTTTATTCACCCAAATATTCTTCTTTTCTCTGCTCTGACAATTATCTTCCCCAGTATCTGAATAGATTGCTTTTATTTTCTAAAAATATCTTCTGAGTTCAAATTTAATCTCATTTTTTTTAAATATAACTAACTCGGGAGGAGAAAATTAAACAAAGGAATTTATTTTCCCATAAAAACATTAAGTGAAAAGTATCAACATGCTTGGCGGAAAAAGAAGAGTTTTATCATAATAAGTTAGAGTTTTATCAAAATGGGTAACAATTTGTGATGAAAATAAATATACTTATAATTAATATAAGTATATTTATTATAAGTATATTTATAATAAATATACGTATATTTATAATAATCTGATACTTATAATTAATATTCATAAGAAATGTAAGCTAAACAAGGAAAAATAGGGAAATAAAAAAATATATTCTATGCCGAAGAAAAAAAATTGCATCAATCTTTTAAGCTCATCATCCTGCCAAATAGTAGTTGTACAGGTGTAGTATGTAAGATGAATCAATTTTGATTACACTTGTTGTACTTATTATAGTAAAGTAACAACAATTAGTTTATTGGCACCCCGATAGTATAAGGAGTAAAAGGATTTTCTGTTTTTTTCTGTATGTCAGTTCTGGCAATATTTTTTTTAACTTTAACCTAAAATTAATTTTAGTTTCAGTCAGTAATTAAAAAAAAAACTAATTTTAATAATTCAAATGAGGTCTCTCATTTTTATTCTTGGACTTTGAACCAAATTTGATCAAATTTAAAAACAACAGCATATTCAAACAATATAATCTACCACGAGGTAAATGCAACTTCATTAAATCATCCAATAACCAATTGTAAGTTTCCTTACGATATGTCTTTTTTTCCTGTCATTATTCTGTGCGTATTACAAAATAAAATTGCTGTGTCTATCTTGATTTTTTTTTTTAATTTACATGTTCTGAAAGAAAATTTTTGAAATGCCAATATATTAAAAAAAAGAAAGGAAATTTTAAAACATACTAAAGATTTTAAAAGCCTTTTTTCAACAACAATATTTAATATGTAAATAAAAGGCTTGAATGTAGGTTGCATATTCGTTTTTTATTGGCTCAAAGAAAATGAGCATCATAGGAACTTTAAATACAGTGTTTCCTGGGACAATGTGAAAACAAATCAGACGAAAAATAAAACCGACAAAAAAGACAAATTACAGATTTAAAGTTTTTAATTTACTTTCAATCTTAAAAACATAAAATAACACAGAAATATCTTCTTTAAAAAACTTGCCAAAAATCTTTGTTAAATTTATAAAGAAAAAAAAATTACGTAATCAAATTGACCAAGGATATTTAAAAAAAGAGCACATTTCAAAAAGTTTTACCAATTTCAGCAGAGTTGGTGGGTCAATTAGGATAACATATTTAAAAATATGATTGATGATTTTATTAGAAAACAACAATTAGTAAACCAAAAATCTATTTTGAATTTTAAGCAAGGAGTATCAAAAAGTGTCATAAATAAGAAATAAAAGCATATTCTGGGATTGAAAAAAAATTAATTTTGTTAAGAAAAACCACCCTTAATTCAGTTAGTATTTACTCTAGAATTTTACCATTATTTTTATTGTTCTGCTCATTAAGATATCAGCAACCTGGATGCCCACAGACAGATGAAATAATAGAATATATAAATATATTACCTATGTCAATGCTTCAAAACGTTTTGTTCTCGAAAGCGGTTAGTTCGTATAATCCAGTGCAGTTTGGGACCATCAGTAAAGAGGGGATACATATAACATTTAAAAAGAACATAATAAAACGAAAAGAAAGAATATTTTATTTGAGCTTTATGATTTAGTCTTATTCGTAAAGTTAATATAAGTTTCGTGAGTAATATAAATATTTGGTATTCGAATATTTAAATATCAAAAGTCTATATGTAAAATTAATAAGAAATCCAAAATGTTTCAATTTTTTAACCCTCTTTGAGCTCGTATAACTTTCAGGTCACATTTTAACTTATCGACATTTAACAAAAGGATTATAGTTTTTTTCATAAGATGGTGCATCAATCTTAGCCCGATGGCGTTGCAAAAACAACCAATACTAGTATTCATGACCATTGCTAAGCTCATCAACCCGAAATAGCAAAATAATTGTTTAGAAAACTGTTGGCAGTGAAACTACGCGAAATCATTTGATCCCATTGAAATTATTTGTGTTTTTGTCAGTGATTACTGAACTATGTTTATGGATGCACGTACATTTACTCCTTGTACCGGATGCAAATAGTTTTATGAGCTCTCACATATGAGATATTATACACAGAAATGCACATTTTATTGGCCGATGTGACTGAAAGTCACATAATGATTAAAACGCAATAAAACTGTTTAAACACAAAAATTTGTTTTCATTTCCATAAATAGCTTTATAATTCTGAATTTTCATTCCCACAATTTTTTTACAGTGAAAACAAAAATTCGGTCCATAGAGAGTTAAAGAATGGCTAACTAAATCAAACTAAGCCTTAAATTAGTATCAATATTACCAAGTTGAGAGTACAAATTTTCATTTTTAAAGTTTATACAATTTCATTTGTTAAGAAAAATGAACTGTTACTCTTTGAACATTTTAGAAAAAGAATATATGTTTAACTGATGAAATTAAGATTTTGCTATAGGAAGAGGCATTATATTTCTGTGCATTTAAAAATATTTTACGATTTCAAATATTTTAGAAAAAGAAAAATTGCAATAGGTTGATGATTTTTACAATAAGTTCATTAACTTTAAAATAAAAATAATGATTTAAATTGTCTTTCTAATATATGTGAAAAAGAAAACATAATAGATTTCATGGTTAGAGAATAAAGGAATAAAAGGTTAATTCAATAACTCTACACAGTAGAATAAAAATGCGTTTACACTCGATAGTTCAATTGATTACTAAAGTCACGACAAAATTCCAATAACAATAGCTAGAACGCAGTAGGATAGGTACTAGCCTTACACGCAGAGCTAAAATAATTTTCAAAAGCGTTAAAAATATCGTTATGAATCCCATTACACAGATTAGTATAGAAATTTTAACAGCCTCCATTTTTTTTTAAAAACGTGGTCAAAATATTTAGACAGAGAAAAATGCTGTCTAGATTTCTGTGACAAGAAACTACAATACTTTAAAGAAATTGATATCCAGAGAAATATTTTGCAAATTTATCCAAAACAAGCGGAATTCTATTTATTAACTAATATATATAAAACAGATAGTGAATTCTCATATAAATTTCCTGTTTCAGTTCATTTAATAGCAGGTTGTAAATGAGGAATAAACTTAATAAATTTAAACAAAAGCGCCAGGAAAAAAAATGCTACTATCATAAATTCCGCTTTCATTTAGGATTACCGAATCTCATGTATTTTAATTTGACAAATACAATATGCATTTATAAAAAGCATTTTTATAAATTTTCCCAATAATACAATATGTTTTCCAATAATAGAATTAATACAAACAAGTAATATTTAATCTGCATCAGACGTTAGGTATGTACAGTACAAACCAGTTTTCCTTCAACATACAATCATGACACTGATATTAGCTGAAATCAAAGGATTAAGTTGACACTGACATGAAAACTAAGACATGAAAAAGGCCATTTTTAACACGTGCCTCAATGAAATGTACTAATTAATGAATAAAAATGTTTTCTTTAAAAATAACTTTAAAAAAACCTAACTGTGATATTTAAAATATCTATATTATTAAATATATATCTATAATGCAATTAATTTTTAATAGTTACTGCAAACATCATTTAACCTCTACAAGTCTCTAAAACATCTATAATGGAAGTAGGACCAACGCATGTACTCCGTGATTTACCTATTATTTATTTGCTTGCTTCAATGTAACCTTTGCTTATATTGGGAGAAATGAAACATTTTCGAGAAAGGAATTTGATTCATGGGATTTTCTATGGGTTCTTTATCTATCATTATAGTTTCTAAAAGTTTTAATATCCAATCAGGTAATTTCTACCACAAAGTTTTAGCATTAATAAGGCTGTAATATTCTAGGAACATTACAACCTTAGCAGTTCTTCTGGCATTGAGTGTTCAAAGTATATTGATTAGTAACTGCACCCAAATTTATGCAATAATTTAAAGCGATTCTGACAGATTAACCACTTGCAACTTCTTCAGTTATTATTTTATATATTTTTTCCAATCAAAATTACTTCTGTGGACGAGTTAATATTTATTTCACACTATCAATATTTTGGTTTAACAATTATATATTTCTCTGATTTTTAAGCATGATAAATAAAAACTGTAAAGGAGCAATTGTAGAGTATCTTGTTTTACTGAAAAGATCTGTAAGTGGATTGAGTTTCTAGTAATGATGTAGCCATAAGTTATTTCATAAATTAAAATCTTAACCATTTCAGAAAGCTATACAGTAGTAAATTATATAACTAATAACTGATATCCATCTAAGTGTGGAATGGAAATTTGCTTACATATTCTTCAGAAAATATACGACGGACCCAAATTTTGCATGACGCACATCGTCAGTTTTAGTTACCATCATTCTAGATTTTATAATTTCGCTCTTGAAAAATTTGCTTTTTTTTAATTATGTAATCAACTTTTAAAAAACCATTTTTATTTAGTTTTATTTCTGTCATTCAATAAACTGGTTTAATTTATAAAAATACAAAAGTATGATAAGGAAATGACATTTTAACTCTGAAATAGTTTTTATTAATAAGGTTACAAGATACTTAACGGAAAATTATTCTACACTCATGTCCATAGATTAAGGATAATACGAGTCCTAGAAAAAAAAAAGAGTCCGAAGTAAAACAAATGTGACTTATTTGTGAAACTTATTAAACTTAAGGCAAAGAGCAAAAGAGATGTTATATATTTGATATCATGAAAAAAATACGATTTTTTGCCCCCCTGGAATAAATTACAAAAAAATAAACTTATTTAATAAAAAAATGATATGGCTGTGTCATGGATACGGTCGTGTGTTGCATGTAAATACGTTTATATTTTTTGTATAAAATATTTTTATTTATGCATTTTATTTATGTTTTTAGGATAAAAGCAAGGAAACAAATAATTATTGAGGTAGAATATAATTCTATTAATTATAGGTCTGTGATACGAAAAGTAAAACACAAATGACATACACGATACATCGAGATTTCTGGTAAACGTTAATTCAATATTAGAAAATATTCAATTTTTCTTATATTGAAACTTCTCCAACAACCTAAAGTTGTTGGAGAAGTTTCAAGATAAAAAAAGTTGAACTCGCTGATCATGAAGTCGGGCAATGAGTGGATTTGGGAGACATCATTAAAGCCTCCTACCATCATATCTGGTGTAGTGAGATCAGGCTCGTAATCGGGTATAAATTTAGGTTTTATTATTACCATTCAGTTGTCCTCGAGAAGCCCTTTCCCACCGTATACGATCTCTGTATTTGGTTTTGGCTTTTCGACGCATATAGGGCAACATTATATATTTTTGATAATGATTCTTATTCAAACACCTTATTATATTCGCTGCCACTACTTTAAACTAATGGTTTATATACAATCGATAGATTTTGACGACAGCTGACGATTAAAACTTAAACGACCATCGTAGCTTCTCCGAATCAAAAGTTATACTAATTGCAAATCTCGATACGCAGCAAAATAACCTCAAAATGGTGGCACTTCCCCCTCCACCGCGGGCGATGCGTCACTGTTTTTGTTTATTGTAATGAATTATTTGACCCTTCAGTTATCCAGTGGTATAATTTAATTTTTGATGTAGATGATAGATTCGAAACTACTATGCCAAACTGCATCGACCGATTTTAGATTTTTTCGATTGCTCCCCATATGGTAACAAATTTAAAGACGTATTCACGTCAAAACAATCAATTTCTCAAGTGTAAAAAAGAAAAATAAAGCTGTTACTATATAGAGTATAATGTACTACGTAAAAAGTATAAGACAGGAAAAGTGGAAGACATAAAAACGTAATTAATTCCTTATTAAAGCTAAATAAAATGTGGAGTGGAAATAGTTGGTTCACTAGGAACTATGCTGTCTTAAGAAATACAGTATAGATCCTAGAAAAGAAATGTCAATGTTCCTAGAAAAGAAATGTCAATGAAAAGAAATGTCAGAAATGTTAAGAAATGTCAAATTTTTTTGCTCTGCTAGTTTTTTTATCACTTGTTTAGAGTTATTATAATTATTAGGCATGGAGTGTATGGTTGGTATGGCATTGGATTCTCATCCATTTAACTGCGAGTACGAGTCTCCCCGGTGGAAACTCTCCGTGTGGTAGACGGTGCAAGATAGATCTGTCATGGTCACACAGTCATCCATATCGAGAGTAATGCGTATGGGGGTACAGGGTCAGAGGTGATCATTCTCTATTTCAGATCTAAATTACGATCTGTGCATGATAAATGAAATGCATGAATGAAGTCCTCCCCGGAAAAAAGGGTTGTGAGGTGTATGAGCTAGTATTCAGATTTCTGGTCAGGAGTCCATGCCCTCAGAAGCTACAGCATCCCTCCTTTCGTTGTAAAGGGGAATACAAGAACAACAGCAACAACAATTGTAATTATTTAATTAAAATTAAATAAAATTAAAATTTTCTTTGTTTACCTAAGTAGGAATTGACTTTTTTTACATTACTTATAAAGAAATAAGTTCGCATCTTTCATCTCAGAAAGCATGTCTTGAATTTAAAATGTTCTCGTTTATATTCTTTATTCTTATATTTTTAATATCTTAATCATTATTAAAATATTTTCTGATATTTAAATCAACAGATATCTATTGTGTCCCATCTTTTTTTCTGATTTTTAAAAACATTTTTCATATAAATTTATCCTATACTTAATTAATGATGCATATTTACTGCTGATTCTCTATAATCTAGAGGAGAGCCATTTGAATAACAGCCTTGAAATAGGTATACCTTATTGTCATAAAAACTATCTACTTTATACATTTAATTCCTTATTTTTACTCTCAGAAACTACTGCACTCCCCCCTCCCCCTTTCCGTTGTAAAGTGGACACGAGACCATCATCATCAATTCCTTATTTTCATTTTTTTCATATCTATTTACTGGGTGTTAAAAATTATAATAATATTTTTAGATAGATAATGAAACTAAGAAATTGAATTTTCATGGAACTAATATTATTCAATAACATCTTCATCTGCAGCAATTGTATTCTATTTTAAGAAATTATCTCTGTATATTATTATGGGATCATTCAAAAGTAAGGTGTCTAAAAGTACCATTATCAGATGCTTTCATAAATAATTTCCTCAATTCTAAACATCATCTTCTTAAAATATCTTCATCTCTATCGCAGTAATCCTTAAGCTCGTTTTGATTATCAAAAGTTTGATATTCGCAAAGTATAAAATTTACTAACTCATTTACTTGCAGTCTGCATTCAATTTAACTATTTTAATGAAATCAATTATTAATTATAATGAAATCGATTACCTATCGATTTCCGAAACAAGATTTAATTGAAGTTGTAAAGAATAAATTCCATTCCACTAGCACTAACCTTTAAAACATTTTATTCTTGTTAATATTTATATGAACAGGTATTTTTTTGACAAAAAAAAAGATTGACTCTAGCAATGAATTCTTTTAAAATTTCAAAATCGTAAATATCAAAAGATTTTGCTAATTTCTTTAAACCCCAAGTCTCTACAAACGTATAAAGTTTACCAAATCAAACCGTTATTCATTTGGTTAACAAGTTTCCCTTTTAGAAAATTTTGTAAACAACTTAAAGTTCTGGCTCGAATTCTTGGAAAGAGATATATTTTTATTTTTGAAACATCTTTTAAATCTCTTTTAATCATTAGTACAAATGATGGATTTTCCTAAAATATTTTTACAGCATTTCATTTTCAGGGAATGTAAACATTTTCCATGTTCAGAGCCTTACGAAGAAGAAATTCAATTGCAGCATTCCCCTCTTCTCAGAAACGAAAACGTTACAGTACGAACGCCATCAACAAAATTTTTAACTAGTCATCATTTTTATTATCGGAAATATTGTTAGAATCGGAATTAGTTCGCGCGCTATCAAATATTGTTTTCCCTGAATTGAAGTGCACCTTATCGAGGTTAATTTTTTTCCTACTATTTATTTGAAACTCACATTTTAATTGGAGCCTTGTAATTTCATTCTCATATTCACCGAAGAAATCAAATAAATATTTTAATAGAATCCATACATTTATAATTTTTTTTGTAAATTTTTGTCTTTCTGTAAATTTTCGATTATACTTCTTTTAAGTCTCCAGGTTATTGAGGGAAAAAATCAGCTATTTTAGTAGTGCCTGTCAAAGTTCTTTAACATAACAAAGGATTTTTTTTTTTGTTACCAGTGTCAGAAGTATCCATGTAGAAGAACATATTGGCAACATCCGACGAAGAATATTCCGACGTAAAGTGCATTAGTTCTCACACTTGTCGCATGAGTACAGAATAATTGATGTTATATTCTATTTCCGTGATGCTTAATGTAAACCTATTAGCACTGATTAAATCGCCATCATTCTTGAAAGCCTCATTATTATCCGTTATAGCAGCAACACTATTATTAACATTTTTTTAATTTTTGTAGAAAATATCAGTTAGAGAATAAAGTATTATCATTGGTGTCTTGTATGAAAAAATGATAAGTGTTAATGTGTGTGTGTGTGTGTGTGTGTGTGTGTGTGTGTGTGTGTGTGTGTGAGCTTTCATTTGATTATGTGCGCCTGTACTTGGATTGTGGCAATAGAAATTCAGTTGCACAACAACAAAGACAAAACTTCAGCGACTTTATTTTTCCCTCCCTTTGTACCAGCTCTAATATAACTCAATACACTACTGCTGCTATGGGTTCGTCGATGATTTAGCTGTATCTGAAAAATACGCGATATTCTTAACCAGCCTAAGATATTTCAATCACATAATGCACTTTTTATTATACTTCTAATGTCAACCTAAAGGGAATTATCTAACTCTCTTTGAGTTAGATTCTCATTAGAGTTATCTCATTATCTTCTTCTGCCATATCTCTATGTTTAAATCCATTTTATATTTCCCTGTAAATACTTCCTACTGCAAAATTTTCCCTTTAACTTTAAATAAATTCTTTTATATTTTAAAAGAAATCTCTTCATTCTTCGTTTGCATTATTTTAATCTTAGTTTAGAAATTGAACCCTTGAATATTAAAAAAACACCTAAAGACCTAGCGAATAAAACTCAGCTATTTGAAGAGTCTAACATTCTTTTGAAATATTTGCTTAAACCCCAGCAGAAATAATTTCGGTCTAGGTAAGAATCGATTTATAATCTTCTTTTAGTATTTAACGGAAATGAAAATTAATCTTATTATGATGAATAAATATTTCTTTAAAAAAATTGGCTTACTGCCAAAAGTGCAAAAAAAATAGAAATGTAATCTCGAGGTTTGCTTCTCAATAATAATAATAACTAAAATATTCCTAGAGTGCTAAAATGGAGTCATCTCGTCGCCCAAACTATTCTGAAACAACCCTCCATATAGTCCACTAGTTTCATTCATCTCCAGTGTACATCCTTCAGAAATTCTTTCAACAGCGACGCTTATTAGTGCCTCCGTAGATCTCTAAGGGAATAACTAAAATATCTTACAAAAACTAGTGACACTATCAACATTAGTAAGAGACTGCTATATCAACACCGTATTTATGTTGTTTTCATTAAAAAAATCTTAAAAACATCCGAAGAATTTCAAATTCGCAGTCCTGTTGTTTATGAAATTATTTTTAGCTCTGTAAGAGGAATTATATATATTTTTAGAGTATCATGCGAGTATATATTTTAGAATTCACTATTTTTTATTTGTTGTACATAACAAAATGCTTTATTATATATTTTTAAATATTAAGGAAGTTAAAAGTAATATTCCTTTTGTTTTATTTTTATATTTTCATTTAAAAACGAATATATTTATCCTAATCTATATATTTCTTGGCTGGAAGCTTCAAATATACAAAGATATGCAGTTTCGTTTCTGTTGCGTCATTGACCTTCATTAAAGCATCTCAATTAAGAATTCATTTATCTGTCGCTCTCAATCGATTATAGTTTAACAAAAGTTGTCCACAACTCACAATATTTAGATAATGCCTTTCATTCAAACATGTGTTAATTTTTTAGAATTTGCTTATTAATGATTTTACATATACTTTCTTTTAAGGTTTTTTTTAATGTGCTTGCTTTGAATCAAAAATAATAATAAGAAAAAAAAATTTTCAAAGTAATTAACTTATGTATTAATACAATGTTAATACTTTATCTAAAAAACTTTGATAATTAATTTTTTTTCTCATTTTAGCAAATTTAATCACATTTTTGTAAAAAAAGATTATTGTATAGTTTTTTCCTTGCAAATTTTCTTTCCATTTATAACAAAGAAACGAGAAAACTGACATATTAAAAGTACACTCTATAACAACAAAATCGACTCACCAGGAAGCAATAATTCAATTGCTTTGAAATCTCGTATGCATGTGTGTTTTGGCCAGATATGCAAATGAGTAAATTTTGTTGTTCAAATAATGCATAATTTGATCTCCAGCACATCGGAACCGCGCATCCAACAGATGTATATAAAGAGCAGGTCTTGAAAGATTGGTAAAACTTTAGGCTTGATTGCGATTCAGATTACCTTCCAACAATTTAAAAAATGCCTTACGAGAACTGTGCTCATAATTTCAGTTGGAGCGATGTGGCGATTCGAATATGTTGGCAAGGATGGGTGGAAATTGGCAGAGTTTAGCGTCAGGATGGTATTGGTCGACTTAGGGCCACAACAGATCGTGAGGTCAGAGTTATTGCCCGATCAGCTGTCACAGCGCCTTTTTCATCTCTATCAACTATCAGACGTTCAACTCAAACACCAGAGTCCAAAATGACCATTCAAAGATGGTTGAGACAGCGAAATCTACTCTCGCACCGACAATTACGCCGCCTGCCTTCTTTTCTGGAGACTGAAAACGGGGTGGTATATTCTCCTTTAGATATCACGAATACTCTTGGACATTTATTTGCGCAAGTTTCAGCTAATTATTTGTGTAAATATCCGTTTGTAACAATTGAGAAAAGTGAAGAATGCAAACCTTTGTGTTCCTTCACTCCAAAATCACTTCTTTACAATACAGAATTTTGGCTGCATTAACCACAGATGGCTTTATCGAAGGCTAATGATACCAGCCGTGGTACTGAAGGAACCATATATAGCATGCTTTTCAATTTGTCTATCACTTCTCTTTCCAGTCTGTTAATATTATTTAATCTCATTTAGATTGAGCATAAATGCCCTTCACAAAGACATTAAACTATTGTTATTCCAGTCCACAAACCCGTCAATGACTCTTTTAACCATCTATCCTATAGGCAAACTACCCACACAAGTTGTCTATGTAAGACTCTTGAACGCATGGTTAATATTCTTCTGATATTTGAAATGCAGAAAAAAGCATGCAGACAGCTGCTGCAAAGTGGTTTCAGAAGCATAAGAACGGTTTTTGATATTATTATTCGACTTAAAACTCAATTTTGCAATGCATTAGTACCTTGAAATCATCTGTTCTCTGTTTTCTTTGTCATAGAAAAGACCTAAGATAGTATTTAGAGATTTGGTATTATCTCTACGGTTGCGAATTTCGACTTTAAAGGGAACTTTTCCATATTTTTAAAATATTTTTTATCATTGCGCACATTTATATTCTAATCATTTTATTCAAACTGAGGATGTACAAAAATGAAGCATCTTCAGTATCACACTCTTTTTTGTCCATTTTAGTCAGGGTTTTAAGGTTTTACCTCCGTCTATCCAAGATACATTGTATGTGGATGACCTTTAGATATCATACCTGTTGAGAAATAAGCACTTATCAGAGTGTAAACTGAAAATTAAAATTAATAAACTAATAGATTGGTGCAGTGAAAATAGAGACGTGATTTCACCTGAGAAAAGTCAATGCGCGCACGTTTGCAAGAGCTGTGGTCACCATTTGGACCCGATAATATATATACAAAATGCTGAAATACCTGGGGTTAAGGAAATAAAATATTTGGAAATAATATTTGATCATAAACTCGTTTTAATTCAGCATGTGTTACATCTGGGAAAGAAGTGTGTAAGATTATTGAACATTCTCAAAGTACTTTCAAAAAATCTCTTGCTGAGCAGACAAAGCATCTTTTCTTCGCACATATGAATCAGTAATTCTAGCACGTGTGGATCATGGAGGCCTGGTATATGGTTCTGCAAGATATTCTGATTTATGATTATGCTCAGGAGCATTTCGAAAAGTTTTTTCATTGTCTGTCATTGTAAAGCCCACTAAGTTTTCCACCCCTGCTCACTTCTGACAGCAACACCCTTAATAGTATTCAGTGCTATTCTTTACATTCGGATTAAATACATTTGGATAAATAAAAACTATCATACATTAAAAACATTCGAATAAATAAAAACTACTAATGTTTTAAACAACATCCTGCAGATTAATTGTTTTACAACTGATAATGTTAAGAATTTCAACTATACAGATTAAGAAATCTGTGAAACATTACTAAATCGATTGGACTCTAAATAAGAAATAATAAATATTTGGTTTACAATTAATTTTTAAAAAGCTTAATAAAATTTTAGGTTTAGAAACCAACCACCTCATTGGATTAGAAGACCTATTTAAATAATTTCAATTGAGCAAGAAGTCCAAAATTCTATGGATGGCAAGGATATCGAGTCATTTTCGTTGTCGAAATTTAGATGCTTTACATTATAAAAGTATCATCAGTAAAAATTGTCAATTTAAATTAAATATTAATTTTTGATTTCTAATTTTAATTAAAATAAATAGGAGATTCGAAGATTCTGTAATATGAAAAAGTCCAATCGGATTATATTTTGGCATGAGAAAAAATGATGAAGATTACATTTCATACGACAAATAAACTCACAAATTCTACAATTCAATGGTTTTTGAAAACAATCTGAAAGAAACTTTTTTTCCCAAATTTCCTCATTATTATTATTTTTATTATTTTCAATACTATACTTATAATACCATCTAAAATTAAAGACTTTTAGAAAAAAAATCATTAAGGTGAATTCTTACAAATAGAAAACCCTTTGAAGTCATTTTTCCTTCTTTTTTTCTCAGGAAAATGAAATTCTAAAGAAATAAGGCAAATATCTAAATTCAACCCCATTTCAGAGATAAAAAAAATAAAAGATTAAAAATTATGTTTCTGTATTTGTACTTTAAAAAAATTATTCTGACTCTTTAAGCAATAACAGTGTTCAACAATTTAATTTGCATATCTTTGCAATAGCTGAAAATATTCAGATTAAATATTTTCTTTAAGAATCAGAGCTTTTTATTTGAATGGTAAGAACGAAAATTTCAATAACAGTTTTTACCGTTTTTTACCGCGTACTCTACTTATTCAAGTGCAAATCCGAGGCTTATTTGGGTACACTTATATAAAAATTTAAAATAATGAAACGTGGATCCACCTTTGGTACTTTCCATCATAATTCGAGAAAAATATTTTACGTATTCTCTGACTTTACTGCAAAAAAATCAGAAAAAATATTTAAAAAATCCATTAAAAATGCATTGTATAAAAAATGCATTAAAATGTTTATACAAATTACAAATGAAAACATGCTTGGCAATAAAAAAATTCTCTAAATAACTCATTTTTTAAATATAAAATAATGTAAAAATGGTTTTTGTCTCGTATGCTTCAAAATTATTGAAGGAATTTTTTTTAAATTTTTATTGAGTTTTAATTGAAAAATCTAATACACATTTTGAACAACTCTTTCTTAACTTTTTTTTTTAAAAAAAGGACATTTTTTTCGAATAAGGGTTTGTCAAAAAAATAATTTAGGGTTAAGTTTGTCTTAAGAAAAGTGACTCATTTAGATAAATACATTAATTTAATTTGGTTAATTAATAATTAATTAAGAAATCAAGAAACACTATTTTATGTGAAATAAGGAAATGAAGCTTCCAAATTTTTGTCTTATAGAAATTTAATGTCAGAACTTAAGCAATCCTCTGTAACTTCACACAAAAACTCAGAGTTTGATGAAACTTTTCCATTTCTCTTGAAAGGGTTAATGAAAGCTCAAGAAGTTACTTCATGGTAAAATTTGTGATTGTAGATGTAATGATATGCTTTGTAGACCATTCTCAATTGTGTTTTTTTTTATCACGCATGTTGAAATTATAAACAGTACACCAGTTTATAAATGCAATCATGTTAGAAATACAATCCAAATTTTTGAGCTATGTACCATATTTTTGTTTATTAAAATTTTGTTTCATGTTGTATCATTTTTATTTTAATTATTCTATATATTCTTTGTTAGCACAATAAGATGTAAATGTCAAAAATAAAGGCATGAATTAGAACCTAATAATTGATAGCAGTTTAAGATTAAATTCTGTAGAGGCTTATAGGAAATACAAGTTTTTTCTTTTGGGTGGGGGGATGAAATGTTTTAAACTCAAAACTAATTCAAAACTTTAGCATATGAACAATAGCATATCAATTACTGCTTAAAAAATCAGCCATTTTGAAATTTCATGACAATAATTCAAATTATATCCCTACAATATTTTTATTGAATTTGATATATCAGAAGTATTTCATAACATCAACTTACCAGGAACCAAGGTTATATTGCATATTTATTTATTAATATTTTTAATTAAATGTTTCCAGAAAAGGAACTAACAAAACATTTATTTTTGTTAAGTTTTAAGAGACAGTATTTTGGTTTCTGTTAGAAAGCTATTTCAATTTAAAAACAAACACAATTGCAAATTATTCAAAGGATCGAAAACTAAATGTCACCCTTTCTTGCTTTACTATAGTATGTGTAGAGATGAAGTTGCAATGTAATATAAAATTTAAGAAAGTAAAGATTAAAACCAGGACAAGGATTATAAAACAATTAGAGATACTTTAAGAACCGAAATCTTAGAACATTTATTTGACTCAGAAATAATCTTCAATAAATGTAGTTGCTTGTATTTTAAAAAAAATATCTTAGGAACGAAGTGCTATTTATTATTCTTGTATGAAACTTTTGAAAAGCTTACTTTAAATATATATAATTTCACAATCTTTAAAAAGGAATAGCATGCATGCATTTTAATATCATACGATGATAATTTATACATCTTTAAATATTAAAATATCGTATTAAAATCGGTTTAAAGTTAAATCGTAGAGAATTTGACAAATGGTTATTCTTGATATCCGAAATGCAAGCACACATTACCAGCGACGTTAGTCAATCCCAAATATGATTACAGTGCTCATATACAGTTGATATAACTGGATACTTTCGCGAGTTGATATTGGTCAATCAACCAAAAAGTGAATGTTCTTTCATATCCCTGAGGTACACTTTCCTCCCATTATTTTAGTTCAAGTAAGTAGGTGTTGCTCCCTATCCGCTTTGCAGTGTTTATAATCAGCTAGTCATGACCCACGACAAGTAGAACCGAAGGCCGAACTCGATGCTATGCCATTGGTAGAGAGTCGAAAACATATCTCCCGACGAGCATTCTCCAATAGCCTCAGTTTTGATTTTTCTTCCTTGCACGCTCCTTCTCTCCCAGATTTCCGTTTTTGTTATACAAAAGAAAAGAGTAATTCTAGCAGCAGGGCTTGCGTACATTTAGGATCAATTCGGATCGGTCAAAACGTGTGGGGATCGATTGGAACCTTGAAGAATATGTAACTGATTTGGTGACATCTGATTTCAACATGTACTTGATTTAAAGAAAGAAAATATAAGCATTCCAGTCTAGACAGATTACCCATACTATTCTTAATGGGAAACGAAAAAGTACTTCCACTGTTTTGAACTTTGTTCTTTTACTGCAAAGCAGCTTTTCTTAATTTTTTTTAAAAAATAGCAAATCTAAAGTCTCCCACATGCATTAATTAGGAAAAATAAAAATTCCTCCATTAATCAAATTAGCAAATACAGAATTCATTTCATCCAATAAAGTGGACACATTAATAGAGGGGGAAAAATTCACAGATTCTTTGACAGAAAATAGATTCGGAATAAATAATTCGTTAATTCAGCTGGATACCATATTTGATTATATGCTACATGGAACAATTCTAGGCAAACAAGAATCGCAACATTAAAGCTTAATTTCTCAAGTTCATAACGATCAAATTTGTATAGTTTGCTAACAAAAGTTTGAGAATTCCAATCAAATTGCAAAACAAAGATTAGAGGGTTTATGGATGCAATTAAATGATGATCGGAATATTTCTAATCTTTATTGCAGTTTTATTAAAGAGTAAAAACATTATGCCATATTTAAAAATAGATAAAAGTGGCAATGTAAATTATGCCCTGATTCATCATTTTGCTTTCAAAACATAGTTGCATTAGAAAGTTACGCGTGATTTTATATGATTCTGCTGCATGTACTTCAAGTGTATCTTTTAACAACTGTTTACACAAAGGAGGTATTGTTCAAGATTAATTATTTTCAATCTTATTTAGATTCAGAAAGCATAAAGTTTCATTTAAAGCTAATGCCAAGAAAATGTTCAGGCTGATATGGGTTAATCCTGAGCAGTCTAATTTCCAATGCTTTCTTTGGAAAATAAGAAAATCCTTATAGTTACATACGACAACAAATCTGCTAACTACTTAGCAAGGAGAGTAATAAATCGATTACAGATAGAGGAGCAACAGTAATCTTTTTAACATCCACTCTAAGAGTGCCGTATACACGCCATCTACAATTTTCAAAAGTAATGTTATCCTATGGGAAAATATTGTCGCCGTGTTTCGTTTGCTAATACGGTGTCTTTATTATGAAGTCATTCTGCTATCGGAAAAGGGAGTAAAAACACAGGTTTCTCCCGAAGGAAGTTTTTTTTCGTAGGTGTGAAAATATTTTTTAATATCTAATAAAAATTGAAAAATGTCAAGGGCGCCATTTAAACGATTTTTTTTTAAAAAAATCTATCATAAATAAAATAAAACTAGCAACTGAAATACATTCGTTTCGGTATCTTCTTTCCGATACATATATTTTTTTATAAAAAAAAGAAATTAGGAGAATGAGTACAAACAGCATTTTAGATTTAAACTTGGAAAAATAATTTGAACTCCCCCCCTAAAGTCCCTTTAACTCCTCCGTTTCGCGGAGGAATACACACTAAACCCTCCTTTTATCACGTGATGGATTGTTACTTTTATTATCTGGTCTTCACCCCGTCTTCAAATTTCCCCCTCAGCATTATTTTCTTTCTGCTTTTCGTTTTTGTTTTGTTTTATTTTGTTTACCATCACAGCTGTGGTCATCTGCCGCGCAATACTACCGCAACCCTGAAAACAAAATCAGTAAACTTTTGTAAAAGAATTTGAATTTTGTTTATTTAGCAGCATTTCCGGATGGGCTAATTGGTGGTGACAGAATTTCAGAAGTAAAATGCACAGCAAATATTACTCCGGATAAAGTTATAAAAGTTTTAAAAAAATTATTTTGGAAATTAAGCAAAGATTGAAAACCACCATAAATAAAAATCAGAAATATTATTTTCAACTGCGCGTTCAGCTGCATATAACACACACACACACAGAAACACTAACACAAAAAAAACCTTTTATTTTTAAATTGGACGGCAGAAAACAGAAAAAATTATTCATAAATCTAAAATTTTGATAATGAAAATAAAAATTAAGATTCTTTTGATTTGACTGTTTATTGCCAAAACTCGTTCATCTCAGATATCTCGAATGAATGAAAATTCGGATCCTTTTGCGATTATACAGGAACAAAAGAAAAAAAAATGAATGGAAAAAAAAGGAGGAAGAACAATGCTTTCGTAGCTTCCCCCCCTCTGGATATTTTTATAACTGTACTTTATATAAAATTCATAAATCAATGCTATTTTGTCTGCATTCTTTTTTTGTAAAATTTTTATTTATTTGATCTTGTGTTTATGATATTTTTTACATAGATTTATCTTATTCATATATCTTACTATAAATAATGGTTAATTTTATTATCAATTGAAAAATAAGATTGCTTTTATCAGAAAAAACAATTATTGGTAATAATTCATTTAAAGAAAGTAAGATACAAGAACATTTATATATATTTCTATTATTTACTAATACTTGAATATTCTCAAGTTTCTGAATGAGTTTTCTTCAAAATCATTGATATCTCTAGTCATAAAAGAGGAAAAAATGTATACATGTATGTATATATTACAATAGTTCACAAAGCAGTATCTTTATTAAAAAGTCGCCTTTGGCGATCAGCTGGTTGAATAGTAGAAAGGATATCTAAAGCTTTACATATTTTATATAACTTGGTTTCTAAATAGCCTTTTTTGAAAAATATTTAGCTATCAAATCTTCAGTTTTTGATAGCTATATAATTGTGTCATATTATTATGTAGGTCTTAAATAGTTCTGTTCATTATATTACATATCTCTTAGTAATTTTCTGTTAGAGTGCATAAAATTTACACGATAAATTAGAGTGGAGTGTAATTAATATAAACGTTTTTTCTTTAAATCAAGTACATCTTTTTTTTTAAATATGAAAATTCAAAGCAGAGTCTTTCAGTTTTGAAATTGTATGTACATTGCAGAATAATTATTATTATGTCAGAATATATTTTGGGAATGAGGTTTTCTGGTGTCAACAAAATCTGTAGGTGAAAAATAAAACTTTTAAATTTCATTATCCGCACGAGGATCTCAAAAAATCATCTTTGAATAATGCGTTGCCATAGCATTTACAAAAGCTCTAATTTAAAAAATAAATTAATGACTACAGCCAATAAAACCTAGAATAACGTTATTTTGAGCACGTGATTATATGAAATGTAATGAATAGGAAATGTGATATTTTTTTTAAACAATAAAAGCGAGAAAAAAATTTTTGGATCGTTTACAATACTAAAGGAACTCATTCAATGAAAACATTAAAATTAATAAAATATAATTTAAATTCCACGAGCACGTGGTTCTTGGCCGTTCAAGAAATTATGTTCTGACACGATACATTGAAATATGCATAGCAGATTTCATTTAAATCTTTTGTAATTTTCATAGCATCTTAAAGAATTATTCAACAGAAATTTCACTGAATTTTCGTAAAATTCAATTTTTAATTTTACTTTCAAAACACTTAAATGATGCAAGTATAAATATTTTATATGACTTCAATCAATAAATGTTCTTATAAGAAATTATGAAGTTTACATTTTACACAGTCATTTTGTCCTAAGGAATCATAATCTGAAAAATACTCTTCATACTTCGAGTTTTAAATAAATAAACTTTCTCTCTTCTGCTATCAAATCTGTTTTTACATATCAATATTTGAACAGACAATATTTTCATAATCATAGGCCAATCACAGTCGAGAAATCTTGGCAGCGTATATTTTTTTGAGACTGCTTATGAAGAGGTCTAAAATCGTCAGCTTTTACAGAAGAACGATATTCAAATTTCATAAACTATTCAGTTTTAGTGAATGATTATTTGATTTGAAATTAATTTTTTTTCTTTAAAATATTGATGCCTCAAGAAAACTTTGGTAGCATTAAAAAGGTAGGGTTTTTTAAATCTTTATCGTGATGCAAAAATCTATTTTGTGCTGTTATAGTTTCGGAAGTTATAGCGTTGTAAATTTATTAAATTTTTAAAATATTGTTATTCTTTAATGTAATGAATTATTGGATGTATAAAGCTCAATATTAGTAAAATTAATTATTATTAGAGTAGAATATTATTTGTACAGCGTATAAATAATACTGAATGAGAAAGTTTTTGTATTAGTTGAAGTTTAAACACTTTCGTTTTTCAAGTTCCTATTTTAGTTGAGATTATTGAAAATTAAAAGAGATGCAATGCACAAAAGGCGAAATGGTATACGTTTTTTAGAAAAGTAGTAAATGTTAAATGTCTCATAGAATTTGAAGTTAAATATACTCGTGTGAGTAAGCAATCACGAACAAGTAAACTTTAGCAACCATAAATCTGAATAATTAAAATTAACTAAAACTAAGTTGGTCACTGATTTTATGACAACGTTTTCTTATATGACAAAAAAATAATACTTTTTAATGCGTAAGCATTTGTGTAACAATATAATGTATAACTATTTGTTTATCAATTCCTGGTGACATAGGAGTAATCATAATTTCTATTTCGGACGAAGTAATATTCCCACCAAATTATTTAATTGAATCTCGCACAACTTTTTAAAAAAAACTTTAGTTACATACAAATAAACAAAATTGCTGACAAGATTTCAGAAATGCAGAACAGTCTTGACTCATAATGAATGTTAGAGAGAGAAAGATTTGCAGTTATTTACTCTTTTTTTTTTCTTTTTCTTTGTGTTTAATGTTAGTGATCATATTAACCAGATTATATTGAATCAAATTCTTTAGAAATTAGATTCATTTTTTGAAAAATGTCTAACTTCTTTTTATTGTTTCCATTTTATTTTTTTTATTTATAAGTAAAAAAATAATAGACGAATTTTCAGTCTCAAATATTCCAGATTCTGATACAAACTATATCAACAAATCCTGGCTAAGCAGATGAATGGCTGTACTTTCAAAATCCAATAAATAATTAAAACAAAATAAATTTAGAGATAATCACATAATCAATGGTTTAAAAATTTTCAAAACCAGGAGGCATTCAATCCAATATGTGCATTTTACAATTTAATTCATTATTTTCCTTCCAATTTATGTAAATTGTATTAAGTTTGTTATATCCCATGTTTAGGAAAGCTGAGGAATAGAATTCACCCTAACGTTATTTCCATATTAAATATATTTATCTTTCTTTTTAATGTGGTACAAATATGTCATTTAATTAAAATTTAGGATATTATCTTTTTTGCGAAAATCAAGCAGAAATCGGGAGCATCCCAACAACACAGAAACACCGGGCAATGGTGCACAAGTTGAAAAATTCAACTTAATTATTTTCATTTCCTTTCTCATTTAAGAGAATCCAATATATATTTTAAATAAATAATTTATTAAAAAATTAAAAAAAGGAACGTTTTATTAAAATTCACTGTTAGTAATAAAACTATTGAGATAAAGGATTGAACCAATTCTTTGGAAATGAGTCCGAAGTCTTACATTTTCATACAAGTAGACCTTGCCCATTCTCCTGGATTGAAAAATTAATAAACGTAATAATTGTTAAAAATAAAGTCGTGCCAAATTCTATAAATATAAATTATTTAATTACTCCTTCTTAATTACAGGATTCTACGATATTAACAGAATTATGAAAAGTAATTAAATGCCCCAAACTCGAAGTGCTTCAATAATTAATCAGTGATGAATTCTATTTTCTAAGAGTCCTTCTAACATTCCCTCTGCCCTCAGTACGATGTTCTGGGCAAGCGGAGAAAATCTAAAATATCTAGCTCAAAGAGTAACTTTTCCAAACCAGTTTAGAGTGGGGGAGGGGGTGATGTCTCCCAAAACAGGTGTCGGTTTCCGAGAAGCCTCTACAATGAGAAAGGGCAAGTTTTATTAGGGGTGGGTCAAATGACCTTCTGAGTGTAACACTTCCACGCAGCAGTATCTCCTGGGGACCAGGAATTCTTTTCTGGTTGGGTGTTATTCGACTTGTCAATCAAACCTTTTAAGCTTCTTCTTTCGTTAGCTTAGTAACCGCCCTATCACCCCACCGATAGGAGGCGCTTTCGTCGACATCGAGTTTCATTCAATGTATATGGCACTCACTCTAACCTTAGAAGATCTAAATGTGGTATCTCTGTTGCAATAAATGCACAGCAAAAATTGATCACTCTTCTAAATGCTGGTGCTATGGATTTACACAAACTGTGTTCAGTGAGTGAAATTATTTTGAAATCAATTCCAAAGACCACTCAGTTCGATTATTACAATCAATTGTAATTCTGTGATTACAATTAGAACGCTTGGTTTGAGATGTAATCCAAAAGAAAGCAGCTTAAATTTCAAGGTCAATCTACCAACTAGCATTTCTAAAAACAAGCTCATTAAACCTGATAAATCAAATATTTTTTACCCATTTGTTCTTCTAGTACCAGTAACAGTGAAGGTAAAGAATTTCCTGCAGAGACTGTGATTGTACAAAAAGGGATGAAATCAAGAGTTGTCAAATCTTGAAAGACTCGAATGAGACTTTTTCAGAAATAGCCCAATGCAGGGGGGGAGCGAGCCTGTATAAATCAACGGGTTATTTTTTGTAAAGAAATGTTTAATGAATTTTTTAAGGAATTATTTAAAATTATACATGTGCAGTCAAATAATTTTACATTGTGATAATAGGAAAAAATAAGTACTAACAATTCAAATATCTTTATATACAATGAAAAAATACATTTTGCATTATATACTATATTTTTATTTTATAATACGTTTAATTTGAACCGTTGCAATTAACGTTTGTTTGAGTTTGGTGTGGTATAACTGCTGATTTTATTATTGACCCTTTTTTTTTTGAAAATCTTACATCAACAGTTCTAGTTCTCAGCACCAGAACAGGCATTAGTTGCACTCAAATTTCAAAAATTAATTTGATCCTTGCTTTGCAAGACAGATACTACCTTAGTTCAACAATATCTATGCAGGATGGAGCCCCACTTTACAATGATCATCGTGTTACATAATTGTTTCATCAAACTTTTAGAAAGGATCATATAGTTATCAAATGTTTTCAAAATGTGTGGTCATCTCTTTCACCTGATTCTAAACCTTGGGATTTCTGTCTTTGGAGGCATTTAAAATGTCACGCCTACAAAGATAAACCTAACTCTGTTGTTGCTTAAAAAAGCAACATTACTAGACATGTCCTAGAAATCCAGCAGGAAACATTATCTTCTTCTATGTACCACGCTATCTCGTGTCTACATCATTTCATATTACTTGAAAGGTCACGCATTGAACAAATATTGTAATACAATACTCTTTTCATATTCTTTTTTAATGTTATAGTTACTATGTATGAAATATTGTCATTAAAAAGCGCACATATGAGAAAAAGGTGAAATACTTTTTTTTCTTTTGTAATTCATTTCCCCATGTTGTGAATATAATATATATCATATGTCTTCGATGTAATCGAAAAAAGATTTCGCTTACAGTCTTTCAAACACTTGCAATTTAAGTATAAACATCCTGTATTTGTAGTATCTTGTAATAACATCGCTTCTGAAAACATGCAATTTAGCATTAAAACTACAAATGATACCCAATATGACGATAATTGTTTTATTTGACTCTTAAGCTTTACATTTAGTTCCTTAAATGCTAGTGCATGCCTGTAAAAAGTATCAAATTTGAAAGTCACATTATATTCAACGTGGATGTTGTTCTATTCCCCCCTCTTTTTCCAGAAGCCATCTGATTTTTTCCTACCAATCAACAAACAACTAACTCAACAAGTTATTATGCATCGGACTTTCGCTAAGGTAAAGCCTACTATAATTTGAGGATGACTATTTTCGTCATTAACGGCATTACATTGTAAAACAAGAGATGTCCGAACAGCCGATGTATGTCAGCTCAGTATTACATAAATAATAAGATTGACATTCAGGTAGCGTAGCAAACTGAGTTTTGCCAGCGAGAGTTAATGTGAGCGGGATGTGTTATGATTAAAGTGTTAAGGAGGAAAGGCATGAATACTTGGTGGAATTTGGATTATAAAGGCTGTAATGTATAAATTTTCACATTATTTTCATGTTTTATGCTGTGTGTTTGCCAGAGTTTTTTATATTTGATTGTTATAAATAGATAAATTTGGAGATACCACTCAATTAAATTTTGATGACATCACAGCACTGGCAAGAGATGTTATACTCATAGCACACAGGGCTTGTTGTTGAATAATGCAGGGGATTTCAAGAATTGAATGTCCTGCGTCTGTTTGGAATAAACTAATGAAACTTCTTTTCATCCAACTTATCTGGAGCACCAGCCACTACTACTGAAACATTTTTTTTTTCAAATCAGCCTCTTTCTCAGAAAGTGTTGTCCTTAGTAGTTGTTACTAAAGATGCAATTGCAATTAATTCTTCCTTAATGATGTTTCCTGCACAATATCGAGCAAAATCAGCTAAAAATGAAGATTTAATAACGTAAGTATTTTTGTCAAGGCATAGCGATTCCCCCAAAAATATATTTTTATTTATTAATTACCTGTTTTTTTAAAAAATAATTTTATCTATTGAAATTTAGTAATTTTCGTAACCACAAGTTTCAATTTTTATAATTAAGGCTGTCCTTAAAAGTTAAATAAAACATGATAAACTTTTTTTATTATAGTTAAGAAATAATTTACAAATCTAAAAATTAGGAAGTACTAATTAGATGCAAATTAATCAACTAAATTTCTCAGTTTTTCCTTAAAAGGCATTCTTTGTTGATAAGAACCGTTTAATTAGTTCTAAATAGCTATAAAATAACTGTTCAGAAAGTTGAAAAAAAACTAAATTGATTAAAATTCGCAAATTTGATAACGTTTGAAAAAAACAAAATCGTTATTAGCAAAAGAGAAGATCAGCTCCATTCTATATTAAGGGATTTAGTGCTATTGAAGTTTTAGGCATGTATCTCTGAAAAATATTGCTTAACTATGGTACAAAATACCTCCTACTTTTTTCAGAACAACTTTAACACAACCTGAATTTCATCATCCTTTTAAATACTGCCAAGTAGTTAAAAAAAACTTATTTTAATTTTCAATTTTATGTACCTAGGTCTCGCCTCCCTCCTTTAACAAAAAATATCAGAAATAGAGCTTAACAGAATAAAAAATCTGAATATTGAAAAAATTTCATATAATCCCTTCGTTGATAAAATATTGGTAAAAAGATTTTAAAACAATTTTTGTAGTCGTCGAAAGCTGTAAATGTATCAAATTTTAGAATAATAATGGTCTAGAATGGTTATTTAAATAAAAAAAACTATCTTAAAGGTTTATCTGTATTGTTTTCGAAAAATCTTTTTTGTAGAAGTAAAATTGCTTTAACATTTAATGAAACCTACTGATAAAACTAAGACATTTAATTTAAAAACTTTATGCATGAATGTATTACTGCAAACACGAGATTTTAGTTATTATAAATTATTAAAAAATAATTTTCTATTTTCGTCTAAAAAAATACACTGACAGCCAGAATACCAAATATTTAGAAATTCATACATTTAACCTTTATTACAATTTAAATAATTAACTTTCAAAGGGGATTATACTGAATATTTTTGTTTTTCAAAATCTAACTCCTTATTTTAAGAAAAATCATACATGAATGAAATGTTTGTATCAGATTAGTAGAAGATTTCTAGGATTCTTCCAAACTTTTTATGCAATGTATTAGTAAGCTAAAACCAAATTAAAAATCTTTATTTAATTCAAGGCACCTATATGGCAAATATAATTTTTTAAAAAAAATATTTTAAATCCTCCGATTTTTTTTCTTCTTTTACATACATCTGACAAAGGTACCAGTAGTCATCTATACAAATAATATTTTTAAATAGTTTTTAGAAATACTAGTAGCAAAATTCTATTCGAAATCCTCTTTCAACGAAATTGAAAATCCCTCCAAAAAAGTTATGTAACTCATTTTTATCGATCTGCTACCTCGTTGGAGAATCATTAGCCAATCGAATTCATTTTTGGACTGTGTTTGAAAATATGGGCCTTTGTTGTCATTTCGTAATTTTCTTTTCAACGGAACAGTTCATAGAAAGGTTTTCTTAAAATACAACACATAATTTAGAGGTAAGTGCTTTTGTATTTATAAATTAAATTCTTGCTTATTAAGATTGAATGCAAAGCATTTTATTTTTATTAAAGAAACGTAAATGACAAGAAATAACTTTGATGCAAGTGAATTTTTTAGGAAATTAAGTAAAAATAAATAATTCTTTATGTATATATATAAATAAATAAAAATGATCACACAATTTTTTTACCTAAAACAAAAAATGATCTGTCATGTGTAGAAATGTTATTTCGGCATCTAGTTTTAAAAAATTCATAAATAAACAAAATTTATCCCCCTTCTAAAAAATATTTTTACCGAAGGAGATTAATTATAATAATGTCCTCACTAATATTTATGCTTTTTTGTCTCACTTATCCTATTTCTTCAGCGATATTTTCTATACTGAATTTTTTATTCTCGTTTTGAATGCATGTATCAACTTTATTCTGTAAAAATTCTGAATACAAGATATTTTTCTGTACGTAAAGAATTCTTCACCAATAAAATTATTTACAAATACTTTTACCTACTATAAAATACTTTTAGGACTTACAAGCTAAATTTGGCGATTAGGTGGTTCGCCAGTATTAATGCCGGCTGAAAGGCTGAATAAAATTTATTTATATAACATGGAACCATAACAGGTTTTTCAGTAAAATACTTTTAAACTCAAAATTTTGATAATCATTTAATTTTCTATTGGGGCCGGTAAAATTCAGTTTTAAATTAAAGTGTAAATGACCGAACTATCATTAATTATAAGACATTTTGACTCAATCCAAACATAAAACTGAGAATAGAAAGTAGAGTAATCCGAATTAGAACTTCTGTGTTTACGACAGAAATAGAAATATAATATTCATTATTTATTATATCACTAGGAATTATTCAGTAAACATTTCAAGGATTTAATTAAATATTTTATTTTTAATGCATTATTTTTTTTAAATGTATATACTTAATGGTTCTCAACAAAAATATTATATATATTTGGTTTTTAAATATATTTCAAAAAATTATGAAGTTTAAATTTATAGACGGTTTTTTGGTCTTATACATTCATATTCTGTAAAATATTATTTATATTTCAACTTCTAAATTATAAACGTTTCTATCTTCTGCGATCAAATATAACCGATTTAGTCAGTTTTGGATGATGCAAAAATAAAACAAATTTCTCTTGAGAAACCATAATTAACTTCTTTGAGATGGTCCATAAGAGATCTAAAATCGACAGTTTTTATGCACTTGAGATATTGAAATTTTCCTAAATCTGTCAGATTTAATGATTGATTTAATTGATTGCAGTGTCCCTTCTTCTATTTAAGCTCTTAATTTCTCAAGAATATTGTATTAAATACGATTCACAGAGCAGAGGATGTCAGAAAAAAATTTAAATTCGAAATTTAAACGCATTTTTTACCTCAGTTTACTAATTATGTTTCAATTAGACCACTTGTTAAGAGATGTACGTATATGAGAAAAATTTTGCAAATTAGATATTGGGCTTAGATTTTAGAAGACGACTTGAAGATATTAAGCCACATTTGTCTTAAATAAAACTGTTTAATTCAATTAGTAATAGATGTATTTTAAATATCATAGAAACCGGTTCATTCCATTTATATTCTTAAAGCATCCAGATTAATATTTGTTTCATTTCATGCTGGCAACGGCTAAAAATTAAATTTTTATATATTTACTTTGGAATAATAGTTAGGTTTTTTTTGTCATGTGAGAACATTATACTGTTTTGGTTAGAAAATGTGGATGTCTCTGAAATATATGGGCAAAAAAATAATTTTACCTGCTTTTATCAGCATTGTATTATTAATTTTTACGTATGCTTATTGAAATCAGATGCGTTTTCAAAAGGCTTATCTGTTTCTATCAATATAGCTTTATTATTATATTTCTTTAAAAGATGATGCATTTTTATTTCGTCAAAATTTATTTATATATATATATAATAATAATTAATTATTATATAATTATTATTTAATTTAAATTATATATACATACATACATATATATATATATATATATATATACACTGAAGTGACAAAAGTCATGGGATAGCATTATGCAAATATACAGATATACAGATGGCAGTAGTGTCGCAGCCAGCGAAAAAGTATAAATGCGTAGTTCGTTTTCCAGAGCTTTCATTTGTGTTCAAGTTATTCATGTGAACAGGTTTTTCGTGATTTATGGTGGCACGACGAGAATTAACAGACTTTGAACGTAGTAAGTTAGTTGGAGCTAGACGCATGGGACATTACATTGCGGGTATCGTTAGTGTATTCAACATTCCGAGATCCACAGTATCAAGAGTGTTCCGATAGTATGAAAATTCAGGCATCACATCCCGTCATGGACAGCGCAGTGGGAGACCACCTGCACTTAACGACTGAAGCCGCCGACGTCTGTGTTGAATGGTCAATGTTAATAGACACGCAACACTTCGTCAAATAACTGCAGGAATCAATGCGGGAGGTACGAGGGACGTGTCCGATAGGACTGTGCGGCGAAATTTGTCTTCCTTGGGTTATGTCAGCAGAAGACCGACTCGAGTTCCTTTATTGACATAACACCTCTCCTTGCCCCTGCGACTATGATCTTCGAGATCATTTTTAAACAGTTTTGTGGACAGCACGACATCGCCTGCAGCCACTCTCGTGGGCTCGTGACCATATCAACTGGTCCCTAGACCAATCGAAAACCTTGACGTGGTCAGATGAGTCACGATTTCAGTTGCTACGAGCTGATGGTAGAGTTCGAGTGTGGCTCAGACACCACGAAGCCATGGACCCACACTGTCAGCAAGGCACTGTTCAAGCTGGTGGTGGCTGCATAATGGTGTGAAATGTTTTTACATGGCATGGATTCGGTCCTCTGGTGCAAATGAACCGATCATTGACTGGAAAGGGCTATGTTCAGCTGCTTGCAGATCATTTGCAGCCATTCATTGACTTCATGTACCCACACGACGATGGGATTTTTATGGATGACAATGCGCCATGTCACCGAGTCAGAACTGTGCGCGATTGGTTTGAAGAACATTCCGGATAATTCCAGCGCATGATCTGGCCACCTAGATCGCCCCATATGAATCCCATCGAGCATTTATGGGACATCATCGAAAGGTCCGTTCGTGCCCAAACTCCTGCACCATGCACACTTTCATAATTATGGACGTCTATTCAAACAGCATGGCTCAATATCCCTGCAGAGGACTTCCAACTACTTGTGGACTCCATGACACGTCGAGTTGTTGCATTTCGCCGAGCAAAAGGAGGACCGACACGATATTAACAGTCATCCCATGACTTTTGTCACTTCAATGCATATTCCATTCAATGTTCCATATTATTATTTATTAATATATATAATATTGAATATATTATTATTTAATACAATATATTTTTTCACAATATATAAGGGAGCTACCCAGTATCAATGTTTTAAAAGAAAACTGATAGCTATTTTTGACGAAAAAAAAATTTGAAATGATCGTAGGAGTGATAATTATTCATGTATTAGATAATCATTATATCCATAATTTTGAAATAATATCTTAGATAATGAGGAAATATTAATGAAATAAGAATACAAGATAAGTTCATCAGAAGTCAAGATAATATCATTATCATAAAAAGTAATAAATACCTCTTAGAAAGTCATTGACACGATAGGTCTTTATGTATTCCTGGGCAAGTTGTCACTGGTGAATTCGGGCTTTATTTCATCGTTTGCTTTCTTTTGTTTCTAGAATTCTTATGGTCATACACTTTTCCAAGAAATGAGAATGAAACTAAGAGAAAAAAATGTCACTGTTTCTCTTTTTATTATATAAAGATATAGAAGATTATAAAAAAGAACAACCCAGATGTATTTGCAAATAATCTCTAGTACTCTTAAATGAAATGAGGGAAATTCTTATTAGTATTTTTTTTCTGAGGATTAGTGTCAATTTTCCTCCCTTCTTTTTGCGTAACTGTCAAGTTCAAAGATGACATTATTTTCATCATATCGAAAAACTAGGATTTATTATCGACTTTCAATGTTTTTTCTCAGTTTTTTGGTGAATTTGAAGGAAAACAATTTTTTTATGAAAATGTTTGCTATACATCTTTAGCATTACGCAATTTTTACTACAGATTTATCAAAAGATAACCGCGTTCGAAGTTGTAATGAATATTAGCTTAAGGGGACTCGGTACCAAAAAAAATTTTTCCCACAATTTTTAATAAAATTATTAACTTTTGTGATAGATAGATGTTAATTGTGTATAAAACGAAATTTCTAAAAAATTTTTCAAATTCAAAAGTTACAAATTTAAATATTTTAATTTTTTAACAAAATTGAGCATTTTTTAAAAATCTTTCTTCTTCTGCAATTTTCAAAATTTTTTGCTCAAATTTTTTTAAGGGGGACCTTACAATGCATGCAACAAAAATAGGGATCCGTTTTTTGATATCTATATTAGTTTGTGAGAAAAAAAATGTTTTACAAAATTTTGTGAATTTTTTTGGAAAATATCAGATTTTTTCACTTTGAACATTTTTAGAAAA
>JAOUZG010001879.1:2001158-2011844 GCA_026289955.1 Argiope argentata | reverse complement strand
AGAAAAAAATTGACGGATGTGTATGGAGAAGGCGTGTTAACAGTACGCCAGTGCCAGAACTGGTTTGCAAAATTTCGATCCGGCAATTTTGATGTCGAAGATGCACCACGGTCTGGAAGGCCGGTCGAAGCTGACAAAGATGCGATAAAGGCATTAGTTGATGCAAATCGGCGAATAACCACACGAGAGATCAGTGAGAGATTAAATTTGTCGAATTCGACTGTTTATGGCCATTTGAAAGGCATGGGCTTAACCTCGAAAAAAATGCTCAGCAAAAAAAAAAAAAAAAAAAAAAAAAAAAAAAAACGAAATGACTTTCCGAACAACCCAATAGTTGTTTCTTACTAAAAAGAAGATCTTAGTCTTCACTACTAATGAAGTTCTGTTGAAAATGCGTAGATGTGCATTGCTACACTGTTGGCAGACTGCTTACCTACAGACTTCAAAATTTTTACTCATATTTAGAGTGAAAATAAACACTTTGTAGGCGGGTTTTTTTTTAATTTTTAATTAGATTTTTAAATTAATTATTAGTTAAATTGAATTTTTCAAATTTTAATGCGTACGTCTAATTTAATTACTTCCATCCACTTATCAATGGACCAAGTTTTTTGAGTGCACTACTATTGCCGACATTTACCATTGGCTTGACAAGTGACTTGAGAATTGCCGCTCTGCCATAAATATTCAGTTTGTGACGGCGTATTCTAACTGTAATCCATGACACTGGAGAATCCAGATGAGTACTGAGCTCTTCTAATCACATTTGCTGCAATTGTTCTTTTTCTACACGTTGCAATTCGTTCCTTGACTCGTTCTTCCCTCTCCGCCTACTATTTTGCTTTGCATTTCCACCCTGAATGTATGCTGTAATGACCTTAGATCAAGAGAGACTTTATTCAAGAAAAACAATTGAAATATTTAAGTCGCACTTACTATAGCTGGACGGGCTCGAACAATTTGCTCACTTTAAAAATCTGAGAGATCAGACATATTACGCTTTTGAATGAAATCCATAAATGAACTCATTGATCTTTATAAAAAATTGGAGTCGATTATTGTATTAAGATTTTTACGAAACGCGTTTACAGATGTCACAGGTGTTTCCATTATTTTTATAACCGTTTGTAAAAACAGTAACTACCTTGAAAAAGACAATCATTAAAAATTGTCAACTATTTACATCGTGAACTTGAAACGATCTCTTTTTTTTTTTTTAGTTTATACCTTCATCGTAAGCCAAAAGAAAATTATATTTCTGTTTTGAAATAAATATTCTTTTATTGAACTTTTTCATGAATATGTTTTCTTCAAAATTTGAATTCATTAATTTTTAATTATTTCTTTGATGAGAAAATATAACTTTTTAATCAGCAGTTCCTGATCTATCGGTACATCAGACATGTAAAGCTGTAATTTGTACTGGATATTGAAACGATTTCGTTTAATTCCTTTCTTGAGTAAAATATACTTTAAAAAATGTAATTTTACTGGTCGGGGAATAGAATTCTTAAACCATTCCACACTATTATTATACGATGACAGTTCGTTCCTTTTGCTATTATACTGGGAAATACTCGGAATTTTATTACAAAAAATGATTTCTTAAATTATCAAAGTTAAATCTGCATTTGCATTGCAACATTTTTAAAAAGGAAAATTGTTCATCGTTTCTTGCTTTAAAATGAATATTTTTAAAACAGCAGAAATATAAGAAAGGTTGTTTTATTTTTATTACCTGACTATTTTTTAAAGAAAAAGCGCAGAATATTCTTTAATAAATAAAATGTAGCATTTTTTTAAGTTTATTAATCTTTAAAAATAGAATAAATAGATTAAAACAGTGACCAATTGAAATTGTGTCACAGGTTGAATTAAAATTGATTTATTTAAATACATTATTAATTATTTTCAGCTTCATAATACAAAATATTATTTTATTTCAAGGTTTATATCAGCATATGATTTTTGAATTGAAATTTGTCATTTTTTGAATAGTTTCATCTTTTTCTTGTTAGTACAGTACGGTACAAAAACTCACTGCCTGATTATTTGTTTTATTTCAACTAGCATTTTATTATCCTTAATATTCTTTTTTTTGTATTTGATTCAACTTTCGTGGATTGTTGTAATAGCTTTCTATACAATAGAAGAATTACCTTGATTTAACCCCAAATTCTAGCTAAGATTTACGATTCAATCTTGGCAACTTTATACCCCCTTTTCCCTTTAAAAAAATTTCTAATCCTCTATTGAATGTATCTGAAGAAAATATTGCAGTAAGCTACGGTCAAGACATTTTTCGCCTATTATGTTATTTGTCTCCAGATTCGTTTAAAGCTTCTCCATCATTCCTTGGAAGAAGAAATATCTCCATACATTTATTTATGTATCAACAAATATAAGAATTCTAATCCCTAAATACTAGAAATACGGAACCAGTTAAAATTACTGCTTGATTTCTGGCAGATTCTATATGTATGTCTGTATTTTGTAGTTTCTGTTTATCGTTTGTCTAAACACTTCAGCTCGGTATAAAACATTCGATATATGGACTTGGTCATATGGATTTGGAATATTTCATAAAATATCTATTGTTTGTAATTGAAAAATTATTCCCAAACGCATTCGAAAGGACTGTAATTTTCCACTTCGATTGTTTGATGTCCACACTTTTAAAACCTTAATCATTAAATAAGCGTAATGCCATTATAAACATCACTGTCGTTGTTGAAGATGAGGCTTCTGCAAAAGCGCAAGTCATTGGTTACGAAACATTTCATCCCACATTGCAATGCATACCTTTCATTAGTAAATCATAAATCATAATTATTATTCAATCACAGAAAAAAAGTTCAAAAAATAAACAAAAAGAAATACTAATATAAGTTTGCACATTATTAGGTAAGACACAGATTTGAGAATGGTGTCCTTTGCAAATTCCAGTTTGAGTTTTCTTTTTAATACTCTGATTCAATTGCCACCTCAATAATAAAGTTCAATTATTCTCCCTTAAGCCCCTCAATTTTGAAGAGGTATATTCTTATTCTTAAAAAGAACTAAATCATTGACATTATTTTTCTTTACATTTTCTAACTAGAATACATTATTTTTTCTACCATGAACTTGTATGTCTATTGCAAATAATGTAAATACCGCGTATACCGTTTCTTTAAAAAATTTGTATTATTTTTGGCGGTTTTTTCCAAAATAGAAAATCGATTGTCTTTAACTTCAATTAAATTTTTTTCTATAATGGCATTTAGTAGTCTGACAATTAAGAAAAAGACAGGGTTAACACGTCATAAAAATCAGAACTGGATGAAATGGTAATGCATTTAGAAATCCTTTTGTGTGTGTGTGTGTGTGTGTGTAGCAGAATAAGAAATTCTTATATCTCAGTCTCCCTTGTCTCAACAATTTTTTAATAGCATTTAAACGCTTTTACTCTGTTTTCCAGTCGCCGTCAAAATTATGAAAACTCATTCGCAGGAAGCTCCAAAAAATTAATTCATCAGATGACAAACAACTAGCAAGGCCATCGTCTGGGATCCCGACTAAATTATGTAACCAACAAAGCTATTTGGTTGTTCCAATGAAATTTAAGGCAGTGTCAAAAAATAATTTTAAGCATAATTATCTGCTGGACTCAAATATTTTTTAAAAATGCAAAGAAGCGTTAGAATGTTAAGTCAAAGGTAATTTCGAGGTGAAAGGCTTTGGTGGCAAAACATACAAAAATACACATTTATATTTTAGGAGAAATCTCCTTCCTTTTGTGTTTGAAAAAACGTGCCACAAAAGTCCACACCTGAGCAATTCAATGGGAAATCAGGAATCGCATGCTTTCTCGGAAACTCACTCATTTATTATTATGCATCCATGGAATTAACTCTTAACGATGAATGCGATTGTACACAATTTTGCAACACATTGCTCTACCCAGTATTGCCGGAAATTTTGTCTAACATAATGTAGTAAGTTAGTAAGGCTTAAATGAAAATACCGCTTATAATAGGATTCTAAAATAATCTTTGCTAATTTATAATTTCTTAAAGGAATAATTGGACATTTACTGTTGAAATTACTTTGGCATGTTTGATTTTGCCATTTCTGTATGAAATTTAAAGTTCTTATCTTACTTTTACCTTGAACACTTTTTTGTTGTCAAAAATTAGATCTCCTCAGAAAACTTCTCTGAGTTTCGTTTAAAATAAAAAGTTCAGTAATGGGAATATCTTCTGTTGTTATTGGCCGTAGTCTCCTTTCAGTGGAATTCTCCAAATTTGGGATAATCCGAAAAGATAACTAGCAAAATTCAAAGTAATTGCATAATTATTACCAATATACCCTTATAATAATAAAAAGCTATATTCGTGTGCGTGTGTGTTTTTGCTCTATGTACCAGAACAGTTCGACATAAACTACTAAATTTCACACTGTGTACCTTTAATAATTCTAGCGTTTTAAACAACAAATAAATTTATTTTTAATATTTTTTTAAAAAATATTTAAACTTTATTTTTTTAACAATTTATTTCACACAAAAAATGTTGAAATGTAACCTGAGAGAGCACAATGCGTGTGAAGGGGAGGAAATTGGCTTTTGTCAGGATGTTGCCAATAAATTTTAAAAACCTCATATTTAAAAATGAGTCGACTATTATTGGAAATTAATCGTACAAAATTTTAAATTTCCGAACGTATCTTTAAGAAATAAATTAAATCTATACTTATAATAAAGATCAATGAGTGTGTACCTTGGTTCTCTACAGGTCAAACATTTGATCAACAGCTAACAAATTTAGCACGGATATACCTTGGTGGTAGTGAATGTGCATATCGGAGCTCTTTTCTGAATTTTTAACTGAAAGGGTAATCAATTAAAAATTAATCGAAAATTTGACTTAAAGAGTTAACTGAAAGGGTATAACTTCCGAAAATTTTACAGCAAACAATTGATTTTTGCATCAAGTTAAAACTTAACAAATTATCTTTTCAACCATACTGTTGTTTTGACAAATAAATTAATTTAATATATTTAAAAATTATATTTTTAATGAATTTTTTAAAAAAATTATTTAATCGTATATTTTAACAGTTTGTTTCGTACTAGCCACCTTTGGCAAAAAATCGGTTCGCCGATGTTAATTTCGACTAAAAGGTTCTATTAATTTTTTTAATATAACTTCATCTCATAATATATTTTCCATAAAAATATCTTTAAGTTTCAAATTCCGTTAGTTATATAATGCACTTATACTATTATGTTGGCCTTAAACATTCCTGATCTTCGCATCGCTCTGAAACTACGCATCTCTCTCTGATTTACTGTCTGCATCCCTTAAAATTCAGTTATAAATTAAAATGAAAAAGACGAAACTGCAATAAATATAAAGACCTTTTCGTTCAATCCAAACATGTCTTTAAATAAAACTGATGACTGAAAGCAGAGTATTTCGACGGGGAAGTTTTATGTTCACTTTAGAAATTCAAATATTGTAAATTTTCCTAATTTATAATATATCAAAGAACTATTCGAAAAACCTTTCAATGGTTTCACTTAAAAATTCAGTTTTTAACTTTATTTTTAAATATATGTAATTGCTCTCAATATTTTATTTTGTGGATTTATATATATAATCTAAAAAGTTAGGACATTTAAATTTTAGAGAGTAATTTGGTCTTATAAACTTTTATTCTGTAAAATACTTTTTATATTCTACTTCTAAATAAATAATTAAAAGTTTCTATCTTCTTCTATCAAATCTGGCCGATTTATATAGTTCTTAATATTGTAAGATTAGAACTATCAACATATTCATAATCTAGACTAATTACTCTTGAGAAACCATTATTAGCTTCTTTGAGATGGTCGATAAAATGATCTAAATTTGCCTGTGTTTTGAGAAAACTGATAATTAAATTTTCATAAATTGGTCAGACATAAAAATTGATTTAATTGATTGGAGTACTATTTTCTTTTATTTTAAGGTCTTAGTATCTCAAGAATGTTTTGTTAAATATGATTCACAAAGAATATGATATATGTAAAAATTTAAAAGTCGCATTTCATCAGAATTGTTTACCTCAATTAACTAAGAATATAATTATATAATAATATTATATCATTTGTTAAGAGCTGCATGTCTATTAGAGAAAGTTTAAAAGTAGCAGTTGGGCACCAGTTATAGAAGATGTCTTGTATAATTGGATATTAATATATATTTGTCTTAAATAAAACTGTTTAATTGAATTAGAATTATTTATATTGTAAAATATCATAGCACACTTTTTCTTGTATTCACTTTTGAAAAATATCGTTTTTCATATTTCTTTCATTTCATGCTAACACATGTTGAAAACTACGTTTTTATATTTTTAATTTGGACTGACAGTTGATTAATTTTTTATCATGTGAGATCCTTATATTTTTTCGGTTAGAAGGTTTCTTTGTCTCCGAAATATATGGATTAAATATCCAGAATATGTGAGTTAAAATAACCAACCAGTATTGAATTATAATTATTACGTATGCTTTTTTGAAAGCAGATGGGTTTTCAAAAAGATTACCTTTTCTAACAGTATAGCTTTATTATTACGTATAATTCTTTATAAGAAGATGCATTTTTATTTCGTCTGGATTCATTAAAATGCGGAGATTCATTACATGCACGACGGCTAATTCTTTGATTTGCACAATGTATCTTCTCCATATAAGTAAATGTAACAATAAAAAATCATGTCTTATAGTTTTAAAAAGTGAAAAGAACACGAAGGGGAAATGTTTTACTTCAATAGAATTAATTAAGAACTTATTTTACTTTCCATCAACTTATTATCAATTGCTTTTGGTTCCTCATATTTATGAAATGACGCCATCCTCCAGGTTCCTCATCTTGTTTAAGATTTCTTACTTTTAAATAATTTATCTCGCGTTGAGTAAATTATCGTGTCTTTTTAGAAATTCAATTCAATTTTAACAATTGCACTTTTATAATATGTGTCATATATTTATTCTTTAACGGCATCATAAGCTCATTCTTATCAAATGTATTTCTAAAAAATCTGTAAATATTACAAATGAATTTTATTTAAATATTTCCTTTTTAAATTTGTAGTGACCAAATGATAGTTTTGATGTTCAATAAATTTTTGAAATGAAGAGGAAAAAACACTTTTTTTCTAAAAATTACAAATTGAACAATACTTTTAACACTTAAACATATCAAACAAAAAAATGCTTTAAGTCAAAGATTTTGGAACAATTTAAATATAAAAATAAAATTGTTTTCTTAGTTATCGAAGCACGCGAAGTCCGATAGTTATGTGATTGTTTCATACCGGTGAAAACTGCCAAATGATTTTAATTAATTCAGATATACAATGGCTTATAAAAAAATTCTTCTCTCACATGACAAATTAAAATTTGCGGTCGTAGATTTCAATTTTTAAAAATTTTAAACATGTTATTGTTTTATTATTTTGTATTAAATTCAACACATGTAAGATTACAGAACTGATTTACCATTTTAATTTGGCTTTTGTCAATATGATGACAAAAGATAATAAAAGCAAATTTTTCCTAATTAAAGCACTACGTACTCTTTTAAATGTAATTATGTTTTTATTTATTTTAATTGCTTCATTGAATTATTAATTTTGGTATTGAAAATGTTCATAATAAACTTTCTTTTGCATTTATTGTTTTAAAAAATCACATTTCCCATTTTTTCCTTTTATATAATCGTTTGCTATAAATTATATTTGTCTAGGCCTTATTTGCTGTAGTAACAAACGTTTTTAAAAAATCAGAGCTTTTGTAAACGTGATGGCATCACTCTATTAAAACATGTTTTTTTTTTAATTTTGAGATTCTCGAGCAGATAAAATTTTATTTTTCTTTTAAACGAAATAAACTGTTGAAAATTGCAATTCAATTATTTTTTTAAAATTCTTTAAAAATGAAAATTCAATTATTAGGTAAAAACATCAGTATCAATAAATAGGAGTCGCTTTAACATGATTTGACTAGGATACTTATTTTGTGCTGCAATATTTTCGGAACTTAGAGCAGAAAAACACCGAAATATCCCTTAGTTTTTTATTAATTGTTATTTTAAATAAAAATTCAAAAAAAGATGATTTGGAGCTGCGATAAAAGTACTCATGCAAAATTTGATAACTGTAAGTGGAGCGGGAACACACAGTTATCTCGAGAATAAGTCAATGTTTCTCTTAATTTTTAATTAATTACAATTCTATTCAAAAATCACTCCGAAAAAATGTTTCTCACCCATCAAACTACATATTTAACAAATTTGATATGCACAAATCAGAAGATCTGGTTTGTTCAGAACCACACAGGCAAACAGACAGAAGCATTTGCCTTATGGTTAAGACATTTGCAAACAAATGTCATATGTTTTAGCATGCCCAGACTATTCACTTCCTACCCCCTTTTTTCAAAGAGCTACGCATGATTTATTGGATGTTTTTGGCCAATTGCGAAATGTCCACACGGATCAGTTCCACTACCGTTACAAAAGTCAGATATTTCTATGAATACCCTACGGGAAAATTTTCAGCAACATTTAAATTTAGATCAACGAATCAACGAGCCAAGTGTAAATATAAATAGCGATTTTTTTCTGCTGATAACTCTACGCACAAAAATTCCTATTAGATGGTTGTTGGTTTGTGCATAAATATAGTTTTAATAAATCTCAATGTGTGTGTGTTCGCGCTCCACTTACAGTTACCAAATTTTGCACGAGTACTTTTATCGCACCTCCAAATCATCTTTTTTTGAATTTTTATTTAAAATTACATTTAATTAAAAATTAAGGGAAATTTCGGTGTTTTTCTGCTCTAAGTTCCGAAAATATTGCAGCACAAAATTGATTTTTGCATCAAGTTAAAGCTTCACATAAGTATCCTAGTCACATCAAGTTAAAGCGACTCCTATTAAATATAAACAGCGATTTTTTTCTGCTGATAACTGTAAGCACAAAAATTCCTATTAGATGGTTGTTGGCTTGAACATAAATATAGTTTAAAAATTAAGAGAAACATTGACTTATTCTCGAGATAACTCTGAAATTTTACAGAAGAAAAAATACTTTTGTGACATCTTAAAATACGGAAAAAAAATTTAATTAGACAAAAGAGTTTACCATGTAATTTTTTTGCTATATTTAATATTTCTTTAAAAATATTTTAAACCTATTTTGTGACAAAATATTTCATAGTTGAAAATACATTCAAAACCTATCGCACGACTATTTATTCTTTACTTTTGTCTAGTTATTATAAATATTTTCTCTTTTTTGTTGTTGTTGTGACCAGGATATGAAAATTAGATTTATTTTTCTATGATGAGTAAGTTTCAGTTATAGGTATAATTGTAATATTTTTTTTAAAAAAATTGTATTTGTAATTGCAAATAAAATTTAACTTCAGAATGAAGCAATGGAAATTTCTTTAAATACCTCCATTTTAAAATATTGCTGCTTTAATCTGTGATATAATTGGAAAAAATAACCAAATATTATGTGCGTAAAATATAGAAGGTAAAACAGAAAATTGGGCTTGCAGAGTGCAAATGAAGATAAAAACAAAGAACATTTTTTTGGAACAATTAAAATTTTCATTAACCCTTAACAATATACTATTAATAGAAAATTATTTATTTCAATTTACTAACACAATTGCAAATTTCTATAACGAGAATACACTGAAATTGTAATAAAAGTTTAATGTATTGGGGTTGAAAGTAAATTACAGAAATAAAAAATGAAACTTCAATCATATAATTTTGAGGAATTAAAACTTCTCTTTAAAAACTTTGATGTTACAGCAAAAGTTTCTCCTGCAATGCAGTAACAAAACTATGACTTTATTTCTTTTAATAAAGAAACTAATGTTCCAAATCTATTTATTCTTGAAATCTTGAACTGATCTCGAATGGAATTTTTAAAAATTTGGAATGTTTGTGAAATATAGAAATGCAGACTTTTTCCGTATTAAAATGTCTGCAAGATGGATGCTGTTTTAACGGAAATTTTTTTTTATAAACGACAAAATCAAGGACACATTGAAAAATGCTTGTCATGTCCATTTATGATAAATATAATTTAAGCTAGAATATAATTTAAGAGTTTGGAATCTGTAGTAAGGTGGCTGTAATTTCAACTTCCCAAAGTTATTAATTAATAGAATCTAATCGGTGAAGGACAGGATTATTAAACAGGCAATTGCCAAGGAGGCCTCAGTTTTAATTTTTTTTTCTATTTTTAGAAAGGATTTATTTTCTACTTCCATTTAATGACAGAGGGCAGTGGTGTAAAATTTATTCAAAATCAAGTAATAATTAAATTAATTTTCGAACTTTTACTCATACACCATTACAATTTCCTAATTACGATTTGGAGGCTGTTCATTTTGCTATATTATAATTTTAAAAAATCTGCATATTTTCAGTTTTAAAAAATGCCCACTCCTTTTAAAACATCATTTAGAGTAATATTATTGTGAGAGTAATAGTATTACATTCTCTATTATTTAGAATAATATTATTGATTACAATATTATTGTGAGTTGACTTTTGTTTTTAATACTTTGATTTAAGTTAATTCTTCATTTTAACTGTGTACATTGACGTTATATATCTATCTATCTATCTAT
>JAOUZG010001879.1:1975703-1991158 GCA_026289955.1 Argiope argentata | reverse complement strand
ATTCAGAATGCAATACTTACCGAAAGCGGCGCGTCTGAATAGCAGGTTTGTTTTTAAAATTGTCCGGGTTTGGACAAAAGGATTGCTTTCCCCTTTTTGCGGTTATTACAGCACAGCAGGGGTAGGCTAATTAGTGGATATCATGTTGTGAGTGACAGCTGTTGCTTATTGCTGTCTTTCGACTTCTAAGACCATGTTTCTTTCAGTCAATCGGAATAACATATATTGAAAACACAGAAAATATGATTGTGTTTTAGATAATTTTTGATTATTTCATGAAACACTACATATAATTTAAATTAGAAATAAATTATGTTGTATTTAATCTGATATGAATATAATTTTTATGAATTGAAAGTGTTCGCCCATTATTTTGTTTTTATTGTAATATGTTTAGCAAAAGTTTTAGTCCCCTCGTAATGTGAAATTATATTCCGAAATTACATACAAGTGATTAAATTCTTAAAAAAAGATTCTTTCAGCTCATTTCCAATGTACTTCAGTATTCTAAAATGCGCTTTCAAAATATTAATTCCAAAGGCATGAGTATTACTCTCATCACTAAATTCACCTATCTTTGAATAAAATTATACAAATTGGCCTAAATTCTTACCAATTTTAAAAAAAAAATGCATAAATTCTTACGAATGACAAACTTGGAGGCTTCCTTTGCTTATCTCAAATAAAAGGACGGGTCCTGAATAGTTTTTATATTTATTAAATGACAAGCTTAATTAATAAATGAGAACAAATTTATCTAATAAATTAATTACTTTTCCTATGTCAATATCAATTTAAAAACATTTTAATCCATCATGACTGAAAAAGCTCATTTTCAAGAATTAATAAAATGTTAAAATTTTACAGTTCATTCGAAAATAACACAGTAGAAATATATTTGGTACATTAAATGTGAATTCAAAATTTTCTTTATTAATGATACGAATTTTTTTGCCATATCATTTTCAAAATTTTATTTATTGAATTACAAATAAACCATATAGCTGAAGCGAAAGTTCTATAACTAGCATGTCGCTAAATAAAATACAAAAAGTTCAAGATCCTAATTTTCTTAAAGAATGCATTTTCTTGGTGATATATTCAAATGTATAAATAAAATTACACAATCTATAAATAGTGATGTAATAATTTCAACTTTTTTTGCGAATAAATGTTAAAATTTTATATAATTTTAATTAATCTAAATTGTAATTAAAACTATTGATAATTTTATCCCGAGGTGTTTATTCCCAGTTCCAAATGTGTTTACCTTAGGTCAAACAGTTTGATATGGAGATCGCCAATACGAATACTCATCTTCACTATCAGTAAAGATGTTCACTATTTTAGTAGAAATGATGTTAAGAAACTTGCGTGTCTGATATCCTTGTTCAAACAAGTTCAGTTTTGAAAAAATGAAAATGTGAGGCTAAAGTTAATTAGGAATAAAGAATTTCAAATTAATTGAAATGTGGGAATTTCTGAATTTTCCTTACTCCTGTGAACAAACTGGATAAATAAACTAAAATCACCTCTAGTGAACTCAAATTTTACAAACAAGAGAAGAAGGTAATCTAAATGTCAGTTGCACGCATTAATTTTTTAATGCTAGAATTGAGTTAAAATTAGACTAAGGAGTTAAAAAAATTAGAATTTAAAACACAAAGTATAATTATTTAATTTTAATTAAATTAACTTAAAAATATTATAACTTTTAACTCATTTATTCATTTACTTTCACGAGCATTAAAATTGGTGGATTAAATTACTCAATATTAAACGTATATAAAAATGTCACTTAACATTATGTTTAACATTCATAGCAGTGCGTGTTGTATATATGAGACTGAACAGTGAAATAAGATTAATATTACGATTGAAAAAATAGAACCTATAAAAACTGCGCTTATTTTAACTTTGAAATTATTTTTAAAAACTAGAGAAAAATATAAAAACAATATATCTACAATGTTTACATTTCTGTTTGTATTCGTCAAGGAATGTGAAATTTTTCTAAACAAACAAAATAAATAAATAAAAAAATAAAAAAATTGCAAATTAAATAAATTATCAATTTTCATATATAAGTTATTACGTTATAAAAATATATGATTTAATATAATGAATGTAAAACTTATCTTTCTAAAAAAAACTCACTTTAATTTATGGATTTTATACAAATAAAATATATCCCCGTTTTTAATTACACTTATCAATGAAAACAAACAAAAAAATTTTCATTCAAAGATGAAAAGTCTCATTCATTAAATAAAATTCTGCATATAAGTTCAGTGTCTTATTTTTAAAAAAATAAGTTGCATTAGCAATTTCAATTCGAAAATCCTTAAATAAAAGTACGTTATAAAAGAAAAAAAAATGTCAAATTTTTATTTTATATTTATTTTTTTAGATTAACTGTTATTTCACCCTAAAAAGTTTTAAAATCTTATGGATGAATTTATTAATAACAATACTCATATATGTTCATTCCGGGAATATATTTTCATACGTTCAATTTTATTTCTCTTATTTAAAACTTAATGGGGATTCGCATTTATTCTCAAATTCTCAAAATAAACGTCTGAAAACGTAAACGAAATTTTAAAATGCTTAAAGAACGCGACCAGGAAGACAACATTCATCCAGTCCACTGATAACGATTGACTTCTCCTTATCTCACATTTCTTTCTCATTATCTCGCAGCTTGAGTTTGGGGGAAGCGAAAAACTGGACCCTTAAAAGTACGGGCAGTGACAGTTTTAAGGTGATTTAAATTTCCGCCTTTTCACGGGGCTGGCGCTTTGAAGGGAGAAGATATTTCGTCTATTTGCGGGGTTGACGCTTGGTAGGTTAATTCAATATGATATGTCATTCGACTTTCATCCTTTTCATTTTCCGATTAATTTTCTTTCTCATTAATTGTAAGTAAATCTGGTGTATATTCTCAGTTTTAAGCAAAAAAAATCACTCTGTTTTCATAAAGGATTACGAGTTACACTTCCATGCAGTTCTTAAATACATGAGGCCGTCGGTTAGTCAAAAAATGTCGTTTATCCAAAAGCATTTTGAGTTATTTGAAAGGTTTATTCTTTTCCTACTAGGCATCCTGAAGTTAAAAAATGGGGAGGGGAGGGAAAGATGGAAATATATATTTGACAGAGCACAAATTTTATATTTTGAACTTCAGGATTGACTCACAATAATCCTGATTTTGATCGTTTCATGTGCGTGCATCTCATAAAGAGGTACGATCCGTTATCAGACCGAATGATGTTGGACTGAAAGAGTGCCTCCACCTTCATAATATAAACCAAGATAGCGATCATCGTTCGGCGAATCAACGAATTGTCAGTTTCCTTGTTAAGATACTTCAAAATTGAAAAAGCTTGAGTGGGTAATTGATCAATTGAGCTCTTAGCCTTTAGGTTGCGGGAACCCAAACTCAGAAAAGTTACTTTGAATAAAGGGATTCTGTGAAGAAAGATAGCAAATGCTTTCCCCTTCTTTTAAAGGCGTTTGCTGCTCTATTTCAACATCATGTAGTGTTAATTGGTCATATGTCCTCTTCGTCTTAACTGGTCTGTTGTTTGTTCGGTTTTAATGTGTCTGGCCTCCTATAAAAAGCTTTTTATCGCAGTTTTTTTTCTGAAACATTAGTTTTCTAATTTCATATGAAAAATTAAAGACTTTAATTTTATAATATTAAATAACTTTTAAATAGGATAATTGTGGTATAATTATTTAGCGCATTAAACAAATTGTTGTCAATTTTTCAACCATAATTATGATTAAATATATTTCTCAAGGCTTACTGAAGATGTAAATTTAATTCTTATAAAGCTTGAACACATCATCGTGAATTTTGTTTTGTTATTCTTTTAACTCATTTATTTTTATTAAATGTAATCATTTATAAATAATGTATAATTTTAATAATTAATTTTTTTTGAAAATATTTTTATTTCTTTGCACAAAACAGAGATAACAATCCTTAGTTATTTTGTAAGTTAAATGTATTTGCAAAAAAGCAGATGATTGTCTACTATTTTGTAAATTCATATTTTTTAATATTAATATAATGAGCTCATAAAAATCAAATATAATTTTTATTCTTAACATAGTTCAGACAGTTTTCAATATAAATCACTAGAGACATTTCTTTGTTCTATTGTCAATTCTTATAATTTATAAGGATTGTTTCCCAGGCAGTTCAATAACTCATAGCAGTGTAGTATTTTTGAAAAGTACGCTCTATTTGGTAGGCAATTAATAACTGATTTATGATGTTTTTTTTCTGCATAAAAACTTACTAATGCGTAACTAATCACCAGATTTAAGATGGTTAATTTAATCAACATAAGATTAGATATGGTAAACTTAGAATTTGATACATAAGATTTCATTGCTGTAATATTATGTTGAAAAGTAGTTATCAAAAAGAAAACTTTCAAAAAATCTTTAATAAATGAAGCTAGCATTCTAAAGATCAGCTTTAGTTATTAGCTACAAATATTAGTAGCATATTATTTATATTATCTTTCAGAAATGCTGAAAATTAAATCTAGAATTCCTACTTTTTTATTTGAGTAAAAATATTTCTGGAAAAATGTCGAGTAACTTTTCAGTAAATTGAAAGGAAGGCATAGAGATTTTAATATTTCTCTTCTGATGTTTGAATGCATAAAAAACTACTAAAAAATGTGTTTGATACATTTTTAGAACCTCTTTCAATATTTTAAAATAAGAATTATAATTTTTAATGAATGATTATTTATAAATAATTTAAGTAGTCGTTTTCATAAATCATGAAAAATAATGATGAAAGTTACAGTTTGCTTAAAAATCACAACCCAACTGTATTTTTAGCATAAATACATCGTTCAAGCATTAAACTTTAAAACTTATAAAATTGTGAGTTGTCAATTATCTAATATTGTAATAGAAGTTTCCATTAGTGACTGGAAAGTATATATGCTCGATGTTCCAGTCATGGAGGGGGAAACAAGCATGAATACAAAACAGCGTTTTGTCACTTTTCAATGTAAAATATAATAATGATAGGGCGAAAAAAAACCTCAATCCGATGCTGAATTTAGTTTTTCTGGACTAAGATGAATTGGAAACAAAAATGTAACAATTTATCTAGGGCGTTGGTTATCTATACTACACCATCCTTTTAGAAATGAAATTTTAAATGATTGTTGATTCAAATATTTATCATTCGAATAAAGTTATGAACACTCATTATTATAAATAAAAAAATATTGTTAAAAAATTAACAATTTACAATGTTAAGAAATTAAGCAACGGGGGAAAAGAATAATATTTTCAGTCAAGTACTACTAATAAATGAAGTTATGTAAACTCATTCAAACGCTCTTAGGAGTGTTATTTAAAAAAAATGTCGCCAAAGCAGGGTTCACAAAACTCACCAGCGCCAACAGTGATTATAACTACAGCTGGATGAAATGTCCTGACCCTAAGGGGACCTGACCTGACACAAAAAGGAAGAGATTTTTATGAGACAATTATGGTTCGCTGGGAGTTCAATTGGGGGAACGAAATCCAAACTCGTTGCTGGTAGAACAGTTGTACTGACCCGAAAGGAAATATTTAAAAAAAATTGGTACAGTAGTTTTACCAATTGTGCCCCGTAAGTTAGAGGTTAAAGTTCTTATAGTGTTTAATGGGGTTTCAAAAGTTGTATTATGAAAATTATTAGAATTTTTTTTTTCTTTCATACGTATAGTTTCTATAAATGTTTCCAAAGCAACAGAAATAGTAGTTAGTATTACAAATAAATAACTTCTACATTTAACACTTGCAGTAATGTAAATGCATTTTGAAAATTCCTTGTATTAAATGAATTTGATTTATTTGTTATGCGGATAACAGATAAATATTTAAAAAGTATTTGCTGAATAATACATGACTGTTTTCTCTCTCTTTGTAGGATTTGACTTCTCGAATGGGAAAAGAATTAGTTGAGCATCAGCCAGCACTTTATTAATGATTTCGATGATTTTTAAACATGGTGAAATAAACTAAAATTATGAGTTGTTATACGAATCCCATAATTTGAAGAATTATAACATATTTAATTTTTATTAACAATAAAAAAAGAAACAGGAAATCTGAATTCTATTAAGATTTTATTCAAAAGACTGCAGAAGCACTCTTTAAGTTTATTGTTAGAGTCAAAAAATAAATATTAATTCAAGATTTAAATCAGAAAGCCTTCTAAAATGAATACGAATTCATCAATATTCTTGGAAGACGAAAATCGTCAACTTTCGCATAATTTCACTGACATAAACATGAGTTTCTATAAATTCGAATTCATAATTTTCATTTGTTTTGGATATGGAATGCTGGCATTAATATCAATCATAGGAAATTCTTTGATTGTTCAAATAATCGCCACGAATAGAGACATGAAAGCTATGAATTATTATTTTATTTGTAACTTGGCGATTACAAATATACTAAAAGGGGTATTTGTCACTGCGTTCCGTGTTCGAATTTATGTATGGCATTTGTCTAAATTTTCCTTCATTGTCTTTACATTTGTTGAAGAAATTTTAAACAATGTCAATATTTTTTCCTTGGTTGCTAATAACATTATCGCATACAAAACCCTCATGCAGCCACTCCAAGCTGAAACTGTAAAAAGTATGAAATTGTCGATATTTTGCACATGGTTTTTTGGTGCCCTAATTGCCCTGCCGCATATCATGACAATTAAAATGACCTTCTATCAAGAGTATGATGATTTCAATGTGCTTTCTTCGGAGAAAAATGGGACTACTTTCGATTTATGGAGAATATACAGTTATATATTTATATTAATAACATATGTAACTCCTTTAATTGTAATTTTTCTCGTGTATATTTTCACAAAACGAAAAATGGAAAGGCAAGAGAGAATTGAAGAAGAAGATAAAGTTGATCCTGAAATCATCCAACAGGTAAAAAAATAATTTTTAAGTTAATTTATTTATAATGATAAATGTCCTTGTTACCTAAAGTTTTTTTTATTTTAATGTTATTAGTTTTAAAAAAATTCTGGCAAATTTCTCTTTTATCAGAAGTTGTTAACAATTTCTAAACCATGTATCAAATAAATTCGTAAATTTACGAATAGTCAATGGAAAAGTTTCATTTTATGGCAGTTAAATTTACAGTACGAAATTATTTTACTGATGAATGACATAATTTCTATTTCTACATGTCTTGGTGAGATTCCTTATTTAAAGACGTCAAAAATTCAAAAAAAATTAACCTCAAACTTTTTAAATCTGTTATGTGTGTATCGCTCTTCAACAACAACAAAAAAATGCACATAGTTTGTTTGTTTTTTTTAATTTCTCTATGCTAAAACGTCAAATTTTTACAGTTTACAATTTACACAGTTAGAAATTTACAGTTATAAGTTTATATAAAAAGGTTCTATTTAACATCATTCTTGCTTAGCTCATCTTTCAATAATATAAAAGAGATTATTCAAATGAGTTCGATATATTCTTAAGGATTTTTTGTATTAAAAGTTTATAAAAGGCAATCTATATTATGAAATTAGCACCCAAATTTCCAAAAGTCACACGTACTCATTTACCTCATTTTTCAAAAATACATCGAAAGTTATTTATCACACCACATTTAATGAATTCCTAAAGTGGTTCAAATAAGAATTAAGTTTTATTTGATTCCCTAAAACTAATGTATGTAAAGATTATGTAATAATTTCTTGAACTTTCATTCGAAACACACACGAGTCGTCTTTTAAATCGTTGGTCTCAGTAATGAGATAGATAATATATAAAGAAGACAGAATTTAGTGCAAAGATGGTTGATAAATTCGATAGGATTGCTTTGTAAACTTCGATTTTTACTGAAGAAAATCAATGAAAACAGAGCAAGAAGTTGAGAATAATTGGAAATATGGATGCGAAGGTATGCAACCCCGACGAAAGAAAATGTACGAAATGTATACATGAACTGTACAAGAGAAAAATTCAAAATGAAATGGGGAAAAGGCAAAAGGAAATAAGGGTAAGATCCTAGCAGGAAATGAAATGAGACATCGTAACTAGAATGAAGATAAAGGATCAAGGATCGTATTCTCAGGTGCATTCTAAAATTGAAATATACCTATTATGTGGAAAAAAAGACTGGAGAATTAAAGAATGAAGCATAGATGAGATAAAAGTAAACACTTTTCAATCACCTTTAGAATTTATACAGCCCGAATTCTCAGTCAATTCCTTATCAATACATATTTAGAAACGTCACATACTGTTTTCAATGCTATGTAAGACTTAGTAAGCGCTGCTGCATATGGATGAATTTTCTAAAAGACATTCAGACTGCGGCCTCTATTCATCGACCGGCAATGAAAGGCTTTTAGGAATTCCGATAAATAGAGATGCAGACCATCGAGAAATCTATATAATCTCCGTTTTGAAAAACTCGTTTCATCCAGTTTTGTGGGAGAAAAAAAATACAACACGACAAAAATCAGGAGGAAGTTTCCAAACATTAATCATCAAAGCGGTGTGAATTATAAATCTGATCTACCCCGAAAACAATGTGTATCTGGGATTTATTAGAAGCCCATTCTCTCTTCATATTCTCTCACATGTCTCTTCATTGAATGTAAACGAATGCTGAACATTCAACACGATCGAAGGGCTCAAAGAATGTTATGATGCACAGACATCTCTGAAGCATCCACCAGGGAATTTGTAGATGCTACAGATAAAAAAAAGAGATGCTTACTCTAGAAAACGTTAAAAAAATTTATCGCCCCAGCTTCCCAGTCCTACTACAGGGAAGGAAACTGATATGTTACGAGTTCTGAGTGGCTTGCTGAAAATGCAAAAAAATTGTGGTTCCTTCTAAGATAATTCTAAATAATCATAGGTAAACTAAAGTCCGAGCATCTTACGTATCTAAGACTGTTTTTTTGAATAAAGGCGCTGAAGAAATTTCCTGTTTTAGTAAAGAATAATAAGCATTCTACTTGAACGGTTTATATATGGTAAACCATGTTTGAATTTTCTGTAGAAATGTAATGGGAGCACAAGTGAACAGGAAATTAAAGAAAGAACATATCTACGACGACATTTTTTTTCTTCACATATTGCTATACTGATGAAAAAGTAGGGATGCACGAGTAACAGTGTGCATTATTTGAGTAATAATTCACTCAAATAAATATTTTACATACACATCACTATCGATTCGCATATTCAAGCCATGAATTTTCCAAAAAAATTAACTTCACTCAACATACGGGAACAAATAAGGTATGACCGTGTAAAAAACCCCTCTATTTTTATCACTGCAAAACATTCCAAATTAACTTCTTACTTAAATTAAGACCCTGTCGCTCAGAAATCTAGTTTTCTAATCTCTTTCTAGGATCTCTAGCTTTGTGGTAAAACTGAAAAATGCTGGAAATCCAAAATTTGATCCAATCCTGGAGACGGTAACTGAATTTCTTAGATATATCATTTGGCAAAAAAGCACAGATATTGCAAGCTGGCGCACATTATTGACAGTTAATTTTCAAGTTATAAAGTCACATATTTTTATATATCTCTATAAGTAAATTATTGTGACAACTAACAGATTTTCCAAGAGATGAAATAAAAATATATTAACACTAATTTGAATTTTATAATGTATAAAAGGATATGTTATATGCGTTTGCATGAAAACTTTGAATTAAAAATAGATATGACAATAATGAACACTTCCTTTACGAATTTTTTAGACAAATCACATTCTTCATTATTTCCCTCTTAAAGACAGTTTATATAAGTGTAATCTAAATGTTTTGTGAGGTTTTTACATCTGAAACTTTTGCAGCTGGGCAAATCAAAGTCACGTTGTTATTATTGCCACGTCCACAAGCATTGCATTCCCTTTTATCCATTGTTGGGATTTCATCTTTGGTTTTATTTTTGTCACCAATATGTTTTTAATGACTTATTTTATTATGATGAGAAAATTTACTTCTTCTTCTTCTGTACACTCGACCACTCTTCCAACACTGAACGTTGCAGTATCGATCGGCAGGATTTGTTTTGGTGAACTGGGGAATGTAGAAATGTCTATTCTTACATTGACCGAAACTGTCAAACTGATATCACTGCCCGGATCTACAAACTTTCAAACAGTTGGGAAAAAACTGATAATTTTAGACATCAATTCCTCCAGAGTCCTAAGATTACTTGGCACCGTCAGTACTGAATTCAAGTCATTATTTTCAACTTGCAGATGTTTTCTATGATTGAAGATTTCTGTACATTCCTTTAAATAATGGTAAACAGTACCGATTCCTCCACAACTGCATTTATTTTTCTGCATTCTTCCAAATCTTTGGAAATATGCAGGAAATATCCCATGTCCTGATATAATTTGGATTACCAGTGGATGGTATCTTCTTATTTTTATTTCTGGATTAGGAATGAAATCGTAAGTTACAATTCCTTTTTGGACATATACCATCCGGCAAACCATTGTAGCTTAATTTCTTCTCTCAATTCCTATTTTAAGACACCATTTGATTTGGAGGCAATTATATGTACACTCTTTTTCTATGCCGCCATCTTTGCATATTGATCCGCCTTTTCGTTACCATATATCCCGATATGGACCTTAACGCAACTCAATTCTATCTACTTATTAAGTTTTAGTCTTTTTACATATTCTTTTATCGACAATAATTCACTATTACAATTGTGAAATAATTGAACAGCTTGTAGAACTGTCAGAGAATCTGAAAAATTCCAGCACTTCTGTCTGTCCGCCAACCTTTCACAATATTCTACGGCCATCTTTAACGCTTGCACTCCTGCCTGGAAACTTGTGGCATGGTTCGATAATTACACAAGGCTTTTATTGATTTATTTCCCATAGTAATATATTACTATTGTAGCTCCTACTTTATTTTCCTCTTTTGAATCATCTGTAAAAATTTCTATTCCATCCATGTCAGGCATTTTAATTTGAAAACTATGAATAAACCATTCTGCAGGGTGTGGTTCAAACTCGTCAATGAAGCATCTCATAAACTTTATTGCTGAAACATTTGTTTCCAATTTTAATTTTATTACTAGTTGCTCTTATTCGAAATTTAGTGAATATTTCCGGCGCTCTGAGATTCATTGGCAGTATTCCCGTTATCACACGAAGGGCTTCATTAGAAATGGTTCTATACGCCCCAGACATAATGATGAGAGGGCACCGTTAGAATGCATTTAATGCTTCTCTGATTTTCTTTAGATTAAGATTATGCACCCATGCCTCATGTCCGAAAAGGAAAAATGGCTCAATGGCCCCAGTGTAGTTTTTTCTAGATGGTGTTTCCTTTTTCTATAAAATTTATCCGCATCTGTCACTAGTTTATAAGTTAATATGTCCACTTTTTTCTTGAGATTACTAAAATGCGATGTAAATGTTAATTTACTGTCCCATGTAAATCCCAAGTATTTAACTTGATTAGACTCATTTATATTTTTATTGCCCATTTTGATGTTTGGCGTATCTGTTAATTTTAAACGTTCTGCAAATGTAATAGTGATTTGTTAGGTTTTCCTTTCATTAAACTCAAATATATTTATTTTGCCCCATTTTATCAAACTATGAATTAGTTGTTTTCCTTTAATTTCCACTTCATCTTTTGTTCTACCGGAGATTAGCAGCACATCATCGGCATATGCCTGTAAAAAGCAGTTCCCTGGAATATTGATCCTATATACAGAATTCATTAACAAGTTCCAGAATAACGGCCCACAGCATGAACTCTGTGGCACTCCTCTTTCCATTTTAAATTTCCAATTATTCTCTCCATCTTAATCTTTAATCACTTCAAAAATGTTTCTCGGGCATCAGAGAAAAAAAAATTACTATCAGACTTCTGATTCTTAAATGTTACATGAAAAGAAATAAAACTTAATTCTTTAGAAACTTCTTCTATATATTCCCAGTGGGAGACTAGCAGAGCATAAAAATTTGACATTAGCACATTCATTCATGAGAAAGTATATCTCCTAGTGAATCAACTGTGCCCTCTCCACATTTTGCATAACTTAAATAAAGAATTAATTGGGTTTTCCTGTTCTTTCTCAATACTTTTTATGTAGTACATTAATGTCTATATAGTAACACCTTTATTTTTCTTTGGTACACAAGAGAAAATAATTAAGAGCTTTTGAAATCCACAAAGGGTAGAAACAACTTTATTACTATTGATGTAAGAAATTGGCAAGGAATTATCTTTTTATTTTTATCTTAATGATCCGTGCAAGAAGTTTTTCTCATTTATTGATGATTTTGCTCATGTATGCCAATTATCGGTTGTTACATTTCTGTATGATCCTTTTAAATGCTCATCTAAACTGTTAACTGCACCAAAACATATTTTAAACATAAGTCAGGTTTTGTTTCGATGAACACATCATGGATTACTAGTGCAAAGATTCATTGCGTCAACTAGAGCCAACAGTTTTATATCGCAGGGCTTTTGGTTCACATTGAATGAAAAAGTACTTATCGAGAAACAGCTTTAGTTTTTCATTAATTGTAACAGAAGATAAATTGTTAATTTAGCAAATAAGATTCTTAACAGTGTTGCACAAAAGAATCTAAAAAAATATCTTATGAGGCCTATCTTGTCTTTCCTTCCTCGTCACATTCTTGTGCTTTTAGCATGAAATTATACTCATAAGAAATTGAAATCCATTTAAAGTCAAGGCATTAATCAAAAGCTCTATTATCGCAGCAATAATTGCACCACAGAGTTTTTTCTAAATAAAACACGGGCATTTGTAACTTTTAAATTTTTACAGCTTAATTATTTGAAATGAATTAGTGAAAAGAGTTTAGTTTGGAATCTGATTTTAACCACATGTTTTCCATTGAATTCATGGAGAATTTTTAAAGACCGGAGCATTTTGTGCACCACCTGTGAAATAATTCTCTGTAGTTAAAAATACTCTATGAACTACTTATGAGGAGGTTAGGAGTGAATTACGTGTCTATGTGCATTTTAAGAATTTTTAAAAAGAAATTAAATATTATATATGTTTTCTTAAAATAGGTATGTGTTAGGGCTATGGAATTAAAAAGATTTGTTATGCTAAAATTCAAGACTTCTGGCAATAAAAATTAAGAAAACGTTCAGATTTTGACGATTATCTCGAGAACTAATGGAAAGAATTTAATAAAATTTAGTTTTTACACAAGTTTATATATTGCAAAAATAACCATATAATAATTATAATACAGACGCATGATAGTGCGTGACACTCACCAGAGTCATAAGGTAAGAAACAACGGTTGCAGAATAGAGCAAAAAGATGAATTAATAGTTGTAGGGTCTCTCTTACAGAAAAGCAGGCTTCGCACTGTGATTTCAAATTAAAAATGGGGGAATTTATACATTATATGTTTCAATTGGTCCCACTCTTTCATCAATGTTGTTTTTCGTCCTTGCATAATTCTTGGTGGGGGGGAAACGATTTGAAAATTCTTTCCCCACAGCATCGCAGGCTTGCTTTAGAGGATTAAGACATGGTGACCCGACTGGCCAATACTTTGGTCGAATAGTTTAACTTTCTAGAAGTTCGCCTGCCAGATGAGTTCTATATGGTTTCGTGTTGTGATCCATTGAAATAAAACTATTGCCAATTGCAATAATTTTATTTCAATGGATCACTCCTGAAAAGCAATTGTTAGGGCAAACCAAGATTCCACCAAAATCTTTGGCGAATTTTAAGCAAAGTTTATTTTATAAAATGTATTAAATTCCTTTACCTGTTAAGTATTAAAATATTCAGCAACATACCTCTGAGTCACAGACTCAACAGAAAGTAGTTTAAAATAGTTAAATAATTCCTTTCAATATATTAGAAAAAAGAACGTTTATTATCCAACATCAAAAACGGAAGTGTTTACATTAAGAACAACGTTTTCTTTTTTATCGAAGATGCCAGATTCACAAGTTTTAAAACAAAATTATTAATTCAGTGATGCTTGCTTTTACCAGTGCTGTATTTGTATGTGAACCTAACAGCAATCATAGATCTTCAAGATCTCTTCCTATGACTCACACCAGTCGCAGGGCCTCTTACAAAATCTTGGAGGTCTGTGCGTACATTTAACATAATACCTCTTCAGATCATCGCATTTCTGCTGCCATAATTGTCAATTACTTTATTAATGCAAGGCAGGTAGTGGATCCTTGGTTCTCTCCATATGAAAGTTCGACAGCGGTCACTGGTTAGGTTGAACTGGGACACATCATTGAAGAAAATTGTCGCCCATTGATCCATGATTTATGCACCGTTTTAAACGGACTGTTATGTTCTCAGAATTGAGATCAATTTGAAGAAAAATAATTTTTTTAAATTAAAATTTGTCAATGGAATTAATAATTCGCTTTCAAAGTTGCACGACCTCTTCGAGTGTGTTTTAAATTACATTTCTTTCCGCTCAATATTGTTTTAGGGCTTTTAAAATGTTAATCGTATTATAATATATATATATATTTCTCTTTTAGATTCTGAAAATTCAAAGGGCAATTATATGTCTATTCGTCCTTTGCAAGACGCCGCAGAGTCTGATTTTCATTTTTCAACAATTTTTCCCAAATATTATAAGGTAATGTATAGTTACTATCTAAGTACAAAAAAAAAATCGTAAATTCAAAATCTGTTGAAACAAAATTGCAATTTCACAATCTTGTGTAATGGAATAGTAATAACATCATAATAATTTGAAACATAATGGTTTGGGGAGTAATGGTCTAAAGACATTTTAATGATTGAAATATATACTATTTTCAATACATATTTATTTTTGAAACCAAATTCTGTTATATTTTTATTTTTTAAAGATTATTTTTTTGTAAACACACACATACGGGCAAGCAAATGTGAATGCTGGGGAACAAAGCACACAAGCACTCTTTATTTTCTATTCTAACGTTAGAAAGATTAAGAGCTTTTCATTCAAAATAATGCGTCTTTAAATTTCTACTTCAATTAATCCTTCTAAAATTACATTTTTGCCTTGAAAGGTGATATAAATTTGCAGCACCAAATAAAGTTTGATTTGATTCTTGGTTATTTGTTAGATTATGGGAGTATGTCATACAAAATTATGGTACAAATTATTCCAAGAATGTGGTAATAAGAGACTTTCATTTTCAATATTGAATATATAAATAATATGTTGAATCCTTACGTTTTACTAGGATCAGGAAATTTTATAACAACTAAATTATTAATTGTCTTACGAGAATTTTCCAATCATGGCTTATTACCATAGCATAAATTTTCCAATCCTAGGAAAGAGATAAAAAATTAATACTAATGTATTGATAGTGGATTTAACATTGAATTATTTTAACAACACATACATAGAATAATTTGTACCATAATTTT
>JAOUZG010001879.1:1955109-1965703 GCA_026289955.1 Argiope argentata | reverse complement strand
TTTATAAATATAAAAGTTAATTAAAATAACAGAAACAAATATAAACACACAATAATAAATTATTGAATTAAAACAATGAATTATTAAAAATAAAAAAGTAGGCACAAAAAGCAAATAACATACCATTAGCTAGTAAAATTATTTCTAGAACCAGATCGTTACTCATATCATCTTTCTAAACATTATAGAATATTTGCCCCATATGTGTCAAAGGACTAGAAGAGAACCAGCCCTTCTTTATTAAAAATAAAATGTTGCAGTGTTGTTTTTTTTTGGGAATTCCTTATTAGTTAAATTTTTTATAAGATTATAAATATCTTCGCAATAGGAAATTTTAGTATTAGAGATACTTTTCATCCTGTTGAGATGTAATTAAGTTAGAATTTTGAAAATTTTAGAGTTCAGATTAGAATGATAATTGCTAATTTTAATTATTTTAGTGCTAAAATCATTTTTTCATAGATACCCCTAGTGTTTTATCATTAGCTATTTTAATTTTTAAGTTCAGATAGTTAGCTTCAATTGGCTTTTTATTTGTTTTCTTGAGAATTAACTCTTTTGGATAACAATTAGTAACTATATGTGTATTATCTATGTTTATTAAAATTAAATCAACAACATACCTGCACCCATTTATTAAATTTTGTGTAAAAAAATTTGCTCATTGTAATGTAGGAAAATTGTGACTTAAGGACTAGAGAAAGCCTTTCTCATTGGAATGTTCCTTATTTCTTTGTAAAAATTAAATCCATTAAAAATGCAATTTTCGGTAATATTAAAATCACATGATTCCAACCAGTTACTTTTTGTAATAATATCTTCATTTAAATATTATTCATATATAAAAAGATAGACCTTTATTAATTTTTTCATGAGACAGATTGATGTATAAATTTTCAAACTCAAAACATTAATAATGAAGCGCGAGTGACTTCATTTATGTGTATATTAATCATTAAGTGTGACTATATCATTTCAGGTAAATATTCATTTCATGAATGACAAGCATATATTTTAAATTTTTGAAGTAAAGGTATAATTATTCATTGTTTACAAAGCCAAATTACAATTATTAATGAGGTAAAGGAAATCAAGCCAAACAGTTAAGACAACTAAAATATTTTTAAAATCAATATATTTATTAAATTAAAAGTATAAAATTGTCTTTATTTTAAACAGCTTAGTTAAAAAGTTCCTAGGCATGTTTTGCGATGATTTCAGACGATCCCCAAAAATTTCACTAAGAAATAATTTTCAGAAACCTAATTAATCTTTAACGATTGTGAGAAAATTTTAAAGGATCATTACATCTGCATATGTTAACATCATTGAATGTTTATTTTTATTTATTACAGGAAAATTTCAAGGCTGAATTTAAAAGAAAAATGAACTGGTGCTCAAATGTCTTCCATTTTCCTGCATTTCCATTTACATGATGGAAAAAAACGCCGACTTTTCTAAACCTATGCCAACTGATTTATCACAGAACGAGGGTGTAATCTGCAATGTAAGCATTGGACCAAAATTACTGATATTGTGAAAGAACACTGATATTTATTACCAAGATTAAGGAATTACCAAAGATTCATCCAGGAAGCAATGAGTGAGCTCACATTCACTAACAAAATATTGTTTTGAAGCTGCTCAGAATTCGTCTTACTTTTCAGTGGCCATATCTGACTGAAAAGGAAGCCTGAACCTACATTTTATAGACTGAATATATGTTGATGAGATATTTTTAACGTGATTTTAAAACATTGTATTCTTCAACTTTGTTAAATTCTAGCTGATACTAACATTAGTATAATACCTTATTATTTAATAGAAGTAAATACTCAGTAAAAGATTGTTTGGGTTTTTCTTATAATATATCAGTTGGCAATACAACATTTAGCATTTTTTCTATATAAATATTTTAATATTTTTTGTAATTATATGATTTTTAGCATGCCTTCTATTTTCAAAGAACATTCAAATGCTGTTTTCAAAAAAGAAAAAATAAGTATTGTTCTTTTTATATCTATGCCGCTTATAGGTGGAAGATTATATCTCCACTTAATGATTCATACAATGAATATTCTAACGTGACCCTATTTTTTGTGTCTAATTTTCTTTTAATGTTATAATTTCTCTCAATGTGCATAGTATTTTCTAGTTTCTAAAATTAAATTATTTTTAATTATCACTTAGAAAATGTAAAAATTGTAAACTATGCGTCAAAAAATTGTTTTGATATTCTGTTTAATATAAGCATATTTATATATTGTCTGACTATAGAAGTAGCATGTGAAAAATTATGCAGAAAATTGTATCTGTTTTTCAAACTTTCTCTATTAACATTATTCTCTTATTGTGAATGTTACTTACGCTGTTTGATTTAATCTACTCAACTCTATTATTTCTGAGAAACATAACGCAAACTATAATAAGAGAAATCTGATTTGAGTTCTTATTGTAAATTTTAAGGCCATTAAAATTCTTCTCTGACAAATGTGAATTTTATTTTTTCTCACAAACAAATGTGTCAAGTCTCATATCAATGTTATTGTTTAAAAGAATCTGATGTTCTAGAATTTTGATAATTAGATTAGCAGTATTCATTTATTTAGTCGATACTAAATTCTAGAACCTCAGTGAACATTATGTAGATATCTTCTGTGACTGTGTAAGAATATTAAAATATAAATATTATTAAAAAATTGATTGATTGATTAAATTATGAGAATCTTATTTTATATCAGAAGGAAAATATTATTATCAAAACTTTGTGGATTTTTAAAAACGCAAATTTAGAGATAATTTGGTTTGCTAGTAACACGTTGTTGATTAGCCGTCTATAACGACCAGCCGATTCACAAATCTAATTGATAATTAAAATATTCAGTTACATATTTAAGTACTTCTCCATTGGCCGGGAGCAAACGAAAAATTGACGAAGAAATTTGGTGGCATTCTACATTATTTGGCAATTTTTCACTTTAAAATCGTCGAAAGAAATTTGTTGCAATTTTATATGGTTTTGCGATAATTCGCTTGCACTAGGCAAACGGAAAAATACCAAAATTTAAATATCTTACCTTTAAATAGTTTATTCCACAAAACATTTTTAAGCTTCAAAATTTCTTAGTTGTATAATTTACTCATACCATTATAAAGGTCTTAAGTCATAATGTACTATGTGTCTCTCTAATTTTCTGGCAGCTTTTTATAATTTCAATTTTAAATTCAAAAATAAATGATTAAATTATTATTTCTATATAAAACAGTTTTTACTTGAAAAGAGCACATTTTAAATATTACTGAAAATCGGATCGTTCAGCATTTAAGTCTTATGTGTATAACAGAAAATGTTTCAAAATTTATGTAATTCAAGAAATATTCTTTTTAAAATGCATTATAAAATTCAATTTTAGTTTTCAAAAGGATTTAAATGGCTTTTTAAATGTAATGAAGTCCATTCATCTTAAGAAATCATTCTGGACTTAAATATTTGAATGAACATTTCTATCAACTACTATCAAATTCACTCGATTAATGAAATTTTGAATCAAATAGTTTAGAACAACCAATATTTTAATGACCTTAGCTCAATCAGTCCTGAGAAACGCTGGCCGCTGATTGTAGTATAATCTTTGAGATAACCGATGAAGTGGTCCAAAATCGTCCAATTTAGAAAACAATGATATTCAAATTTTCATACATCAGTGAAATCCCGTTATTAATTTTGATCATTGTAATACAACTCTTTTTTATTTAAAAAAAATATAATATTTTCGGAAGTTAACGCATTTAAATGCCAAAATTTAACTCAATTTTAAATAAATCCCGCACTAAATAGTCCCAATTTGTTACATTCTTTATCTCCAAGGTGTACGTTTGCAGAATTTCGTAGCTGTAAGTCGAACGTTCTGACCTGTAGAGCGCCAAAATGTGCAAATTGATCTATATCTATCTATCTCTATATATCTATCTATCTAAATCTATCTATCTATCTATCTCTATATATCTATATATCTAAATCTATCTATCTATCTATCTATCTATCTATCTATATATCTAAATCTATCTATCTATCTATCTATCTATCTATCTATCTATCTATCTATCTATCTATCTATCCGTCTATCTATCTATTTATCTATCTATATATATATATATATTCTTATTTCCTGATCCATTCCACTAGCTCTAATCAATTAATTCAACAAAAACTTCGTAAAATTTCTCAAACAGCTAAACACCGATTGCTTTCTCACACTCCGTGGGAGAGATGTAAATTGCTCACCTAATCAAATTACCTTTAAAAAGATTCCTGTGTTTCCCTTGCCTATTATTTGTGTGAAATCCCCATCGAAATCTGATTTTATAAGCTCTATAAAAAATATTTTCCTTATCAAAGTCTTGGTATTTAAGATCAGGGATAATGAATTTCTTTGTTGCTCTTTTTTACATTTAGCTTTTCGTTAATTCCGTTCTGCGTTGTACACGTCGCTTGTAAATAGGGCCTGCTCCCGTGATGGAATAAAAACTTAAAAATTCAACCTGCCTTCTCCATTATTTTGGCCACGACTCTGCAATTTGCTCTCAACAAATCATTTAAATGTTTTTCATTACAAAATCCAATATGAAGAATTAAAATTAAATCCACGGGAGAGGAGGTTTCGCCGCTGCATTAACTCCGCTGATGAGGCTCGAAGTGCTCCGAGCCGCTTGTTGTCCGCTTCGGGAGTGATGGGTCCCGCGCCGTACGCCTTCGTCCACGTCATCCCACGACAAAACTCCCTTCCTGGCTCCCTTTTCCGGCTACAAAACGTTGATGCTCTCCTGTTGATACTCCGATGAGATGCGAGATTTCGTTTCTCCGACATGCCTGATTCCTACTGTGGTGTTCCATTACCCCCCCCCCCTGCCATCGCAAGACGTGGAAGTGCGCCAAAACCCTTGAACACACAACCATACGTTACAGTGATGTCTGAGTGAGAAGTGAATATTTAAAAGGATATTGAAAGTTATACCTAAGTTTAAATACATATTAATAATAATACACAAGTTTCCCTTACCTACACATTATACTGACATTAATATAGAAATTCCATTCATTTTATATCAAAAATATAAAAAGACTAAATATTGTATTCTTGGAAATATTATACTCTTAGTAATCAATAATAATAGCAACATATGAAAAATTAAATGTTGAATTTAAATTTAAGTTGGAAAAGATTGTAAATTTATATTACTCCCACATGTCAAGATTATATCAGAATTGTTAAATAAAATATCATTATTAAGATTTCACGCAATAGGACTTCAATAAAATTATAATTTTCAATAGAGTATTTGAACTCAAAATAATAAATGCAGGATTTTTCAAATTTCAAATAAAATCTACTTTTTCAGATCTACTAAATCAGATTTTTCAAATTTAAAATAAATAAGCCGCACAACAAGCGGCTCGGAGGTCAGGAGCGAAGCCTCTCCCGTGGATTTGATTTTAAAAGTTTAAATCTTCATTTGGGGCTTTTTCACTGAACTATCTTGTCGACTATGCATTGATTTTCGAAAAATTAATTTTCTTTGTAAATCTGAGGCAGATCCTCTACCTAGAATAGATACTTAATTAGATAAACTAAGTAATGCAAAAGTCTTTTCAACTTTGGATCTTGCATCTGGATATTGGCACATACCCTAACAAAAACAAGATAAACATAAATTGGCATTTGTAACTACTGAAGGTTTATATGAATTTCAAGTCCTACCTTTTGGCTTTATAAATGCTCCTGCAATATTCAAAAAAAACTATTCGTAGAATTTTAAATCAACATAAATTTTCAAATTTTGCATGCCACTATTTTGATTATATAGTAGTTTTATCTTATTCATTAGAGGAACACTATGATAATTTAAAGCGGATTTTTCAAATGCGTATTGAATAAAACATTAAATTAAAATTTTCTAAATGTGTATTCGCTCAAGATAAAATTAATTTCCTTGGGTATGAAGTCAAAGAAAAGTGCATTTCTCTAAATAATCATAACATTGAAAGTATTAAAAAATTACAAACACCAAAAAATGTGAAACAACTTCAAAGTTTTTTTGGCTCTGAAAATGTTTATAAGTTTATTTATTCTTATGCAAAAATTATGGATCCCTTAAATAATCTTCTTAAGAAAGACACACTATGGAAATGGACAGAAAACTGCCAAAATGCTTTTGAAATGTTTCAAAAAAATTGATAGCTAAACCTGAGTTACAACTATATAACCTTAATTCGCCTTTACATGTTTTTTGTGATGCATCTCAAGTAGCCATTGGAGCTGTTCTAAAACAACCTGACTGTTCTGGTAAATTACATCATGTATCTTATTCAAGAACTTTACGTCCTTATGAAAACAATTATTGTATAACTGAGTTGGAATGTTTAGCTATAGTAGACACTCTTGATAAATTTTATTACTATTTATATGGAAAAAGTTCATAATTCATACTAATCATGCTGCTCTTGTTTCGCTTAAGAATGTTAAAAAATTTTAGGGGAAGACTATTTCGTTAGTCTATAAAAGTGTGCATGTGTGATTATGAAGTTAAATATTTAAAGGGAACAGCTAATGTTGAAGCTGATATGTTATCAAGGCATCCTACAACTCAATATCTCCAACATTCTGGAACTAGATGAGATAAAATACCATCAAAATTAAGACAATTTAGACGATGCTAAAAATACAAATATTAATGATGTACTTGTTGTTAAAAAGAAAAATTTGTTTAAAATTGTTGTAACTTTTTCTCTCAGGAGAAAAGTTTTACTAAATGCTCATGAAGAATTTGATCATCTAGGCACTCAAAAAATGATAAATTTAATTACTCCACAATATTATTGGTCCCATATTACCCAGGATATTGCACTTTTTGTTAAACATTGGGATGCATGTCAATTAAATAAAAAGAAAAGGTAAAAAAGATTTGACCTTTTACAAGTTGTGTCTCCCCAGATTGTCCTTGTGAATGTCTTTCTGTCGATACTGTTGGTGGATTTAATTATTACAATTCTACTAAAAAATTTCTTCATATAGCATTTGATCATGCAAATAGATATGTTTGGGCTTTTCCTTCAAAAAATGAAAATTCTTAAACTTATGTTAATATATTAAAACAAGTTTTTTAAATTCAGGTCCCATCCAAATTATTAACTGATAGAAATGGTGCTTTTACCTCATCTAAATTCAAACATTTCCTCAGAAATTACAGTGTCAAGCATCTGTTAACTTCTTCAAATCATCCACAAACTAACGGGAAATGTGAAAGAGTTAACCAGTAAATAGTAATTAAAGCAAAGTGTAAGGTCAATGCTTCTCCAAATAAAATTCCTTGCTCAAAGCAATCCTAAAATGTAAGAATTTAGGGCAATTGCGTAAAAATTTAGAACAAAGACAACATAAAAGCCTATGTGGGTTCTTACAATGTTAATTAAGATAAGAGAAGAGTTGCCATGTAGCATAAAGATATGAATGTGATGATTCTATAGCGGTATTGAAATAGTGGTATTGAACTATGAGAATGTGATTAAAATCGTTTCACTACCAACGGTTATCTACTTCTGGCGAGATATGACCCATGCAGTTACAAAAGTGTAACTCTACAATCTAGATCGCAAACTCTGCACATTGGTAACAAGGTCTTAACGTGCCTTTCCGTTGATTAATTATATTTTTTCAATAAGTTCTATGCACAATTATAATCGGTTTGTATTTTTTCCGTAAAAAAGGGGAAGCAATTACTCCCGTAAATTAATGAAAATAACAAATGGCATTAATAATTCTTGGCAAATACAAATCGCTGTACTTGCACTGAAAAGAAAATACAAACAAAATTAATAACAGTTAATATTTTATTTTTTACAGACTAGTCTTAAACAAATGTGACCAATTTGAAAATTTCCAAGTGTCAGAACTTCCAGATCAAGGTGATATATACATGCTATATATATTTAGGTTAACGATAGCACATTTTTAGAAGGGAGCTTAGCAAAAACCCCAGTACTGTGTATATTGAATAGATATTGTCATCACCTTTTTTAGATAATTTTAGATTTGCTGAACCATTGTGAAACCTTCACATGATTCAGTTTGAAGATAGCTAACTAAACCATAAACATATTTCGATGCCTCAGAAATAAGATGTAGTTTATATTCCTTGATAGAATCTGTTAAAATGCAACCAATAATAGTGTAAGATCCCTTGAACAGAGATGGTTAACGAATAGCACGTGACACAATATTGTTACGAAAATAATTCTCTCGAACGGGTTCGCTTTTTTATAATGGCGGGTGTATGTTGTGATGACTCACAACCAACATGCCTCAGTAAACAATAAAAATGGAGAAATTTATTTATACACGTAGATACTAACAAAAAACGACTAATACACAGAAGACAAATATGTACAATCTATAGAACACTGCATCAGACAGTAGCTCACAAGTAGTAACCGTCAACAGTTCTCGAAGCTCAGACAGAATCCAGCAGGAGAGTGGTTCCCCGTAGCTCCGCTCTACGATTTCTCCAGGTGGTTGACCTTATCACTGTATCCTCGCTTTAGCTGCCGATTCAACACCACAAATTTGCTACTCAACACACTATATGTCTTTGCTTCCTCAGTAGACTACACGACTCTGCACACAGCAATTCAGCACTCTCTTGAACTAAAAACACAACGCTGGCATTTCGCCGTCCTCTCGAAGACTCGGTTCTTGTATTCTACTCCAACTCCGCTTCCGGCTCACCATACCATTCAATTCAGATCACCTTCAGCTCTAGTTCAAGTTCAAAGGTATGGTTATCGGGACACCCGTCCTCGATAAAGAGAACTACCCCTTAAATGACGAAAGCTGGTTAAACATGACGTTTAATATTTTGACAGGAGCTGAGTAATGTCTTGCAGTGATGGTGGATCAGGCAGAAAGGAACTGTTTCGGCAGTGAGTGAAACGCTAGACTGAGATGGAGGGTGATGGTTGTCTTAGCCAATAAGAAGCGAACTGTCCAGGTAAGTAGGAGGAGGAGGAGTGGGTGAGGCAAGAATTTAGAAGGATTTTAGGTGATGATGATGGATAAACTATTGAAGATGATGGTCCAATCAGTAACTAGCTTTTTATTATTTGAGTTGGTTCATTTCTTGAACAACTTAACCGATGAAGGCATTGAATATAATGAGCGTCTTTTCTTTCTTGTTATTTGTTTCTTTGGTTAATCTAGCGACTTCTATTAGTTGAGGTCATTCCTGTAGTATTTCTCTAAGCTCAGAGAGGAGTTGGAGTATTTCAATAATATAAGGGAGGTCTTTGATAATTGTTAAGTTGGAGGATCATTTAGTTTTTTGGTCGCTTGAATAGTCTGTCAGGCTTGATTGATTACCGATTCTTTTGCAATATCAGCATAAGATCTTCTACTATTTTTGATGCGTATCTTGGGAAATTTTTTGCACCCTTTTCAGGCGGCTGTGTGGCCGATTTCTAGACAATTTATAAAAACTAAATCTTGATTTTTTTTCTCAACTCTCTCAGTTTCTTGTCTTTTATACATTTCGGTGTAATCCTGCAATTTCTGGCGGATTGATAGAATCCAGCACAATTATAACATATCGTTGTGATTGATTTCTTTAAGTAACTTTTGATTTTAACTTTCATATGGAGTAAGTATTTTTCATTATAAATGTTGATGGATTTTCTGGTATATTTTTATTTCAAGTAGGAATATTGGGTAAGGGGTTTTCAGTCGATAGGTTTTAAATTGAGACATCCTGATGACTTTGTATTGTAAGCTTGGTAATTCTCGAACAATTTCATTTTTCTCAGAATCTCCGGGGATTCCTTCGAGGATTATTTTGAGCGCTCTTTCGTCGAAATTTTCTGAGAGCACAAATTTTCTTCTCTGTCAGAAGTTTGATAATATTTTCGCGTTCTTATTTAATGTCCGGGTGGATGGCTATCATATTCCTAACTAATTCATTCGTTGTTTTCGGATGAATTTGGGGAATTTCCTTGAGAAGTAAGTTGTAATTTCTCTTGAGGTTTAGGTTGATTGTTGCTCGCTTAGGTGGGGCATATTCTGGTTTCTAATACTGATCTTTTAAAATTCCAAATTTATTAGAAGTTCCATGGGCTCTACAGTAGAGTCAGTTCTTAATTTTTTTTTTGCTGCCATCTTAGGATTAACTAATTGAAAATCGTCGGTTATGCTTATTTCAGAGGATAAATTTCCGATTTCCATACACGTTTCTTTAAGATGTATTTCGAAGTTTGGTATGGTCATATTTCTTGTTTCTGCCTTTTCTACTAAATTGGATTAGTTTTGTTTATTAGCTGGACCTTTTATCATGGCTTCTTTATCCCTAGATGGTGCCAGTTGTACTAGTGTTTTTTGTAGTATTGACTTATACTACCCTTCCAGAACCAGAATGCTTGATGGGGATATTATTTTTGTAGTGGCTGACTTCGGATCTAAGGGATGATTTATGAGATGCGCCCGAGCTTGCTATACTATGCTGACAGAGCGCCATCTATAGGGAAAAAGAAAGGACGGCCAAAAGTTTGCTC
>JAOUZG010001879.1:1915561-1944103 GCA_026289955.1 Argiope argentata | reverse complement strand
GCAGACTACGTATTTTCAATATCTTGAAGCTGAAAAAGTACTATCTTCGGTTGAAAGTCTATTGTTCTTACACCGATGCACATTTTAATATAAAATACAAACGTCTTTTCCAGTAGTAAGTATCTTTCAGAAAGAGTGGCTTTCATGATATTGGCGAAGAAAATTACTCAGAGAGAGGTAGTTCATAAGACCAGCTAGGTCAATAATTGTGTATCCATAATTTATATTGACTGACACATCTCATTTTGATTAGGTGAGTATGCACCTTTGTCCTTAAAAGGTTAACGAGTCTATTATCTCTGTTGCTCTCACTGGTTTTCGGGATGTATTAGAACGAAATGAATATGGCAGATGAAATTCACTTTTAGCAAAATAAATTCTTCATCTAAAGATTCATCTCCATTTGAAAGTTGTAAATTCATGATAAAATATGTAAGAAGGTTTAAACCACACGTTTTTAAAGTCTAAATAAAACATGCTTATGGAAATGCATTAAAATGCTTTAAATGGTATTAAATAGAATTATTCTTCCTGACGAAACAGTTTCTCTCCAAACATGGCTTGCACGGAATGTAAATGAAAAGAAGGAACCATAAACTTTTATTTTAATTAATAAATGATGCCAGTTTAAAGAAAGGGGAGATAGTGATGATGTTGTTGTTGTTACTAATTGCACTTACTATGGTCAAGCCCACTGATGCAACAGCGCATTTAATCCTAAATAAGCGTCTCTTGACTGAAGTAGCTCCAAATAGGGCCCCCTGTTTACATCGGGCATATTCACACGCTTCCAAGAACAACAACTATGATCTAACTGAGACTCAAACCTGGACGTCTAGATCAAGAGAAAGACGCCCTTTTGTCTGTGCCAATACACTGTCCTGATGATATATTAAATATTAGCCACCTTTGGTGACCAGTCGGTTCGCCAATATTAATGCCGACTAAAGGGTTAAATCATTTTTTTATATAACTTGGTCTCATAATAAGTTTTTCAGCAAAATATTTTTAAGCTTCAAATTTCGATAGTCATACGATTCACTTATACTATTATGTAGGCTTTAAGCAGTCCTATCTTTAAAGTCCGCATTTCTCTCTAATTTTCTATCAGTGCACGTAAAATTCCCTATTAAATTAAATTGAAAATGATGAAACTTCAATTAATATAAAGACCTCTTTACTCAGTCTAAGCATGTCTTTAAATAAAACTAAGAACTGAAAGCAGAATAGTCCGACATTGAAGTTTTATGTTCAATACAGAAATTAAAACATTATAATTTTTTTTATAATTTATAAGATCTCAAGGAATTATTCAGCAAAAATTTCACAGGTTAATTGAAACCTTCAGTTTTTAATTTTATTTTTATATGTATATAAATGGTCTAAATAATATTTTTATAAGTTTATAAATATATTTCAAAAAATTATGGTTTAAATTCCTTTGGTCTTATAGATTCATATTCTGTAAAATATTCTTAATATTTCAACTTCTCAGTAAATAAATAAACATTTCTATCTTCTTCAAATATGACTGATTTATTCAATACTGATCTTCTTTATCAATTCTTGCAAAGTTAGAACAATCATCATTTTCATAATCTAGACAAATTATTCTAGAGTTACTCTGATTGGCTTCTTCGATATCTTGATAAAGTGATCTAAAATAGAAAGTTTACATCGAATAGTTATATTGAAATTTTCATAGATCGATCAGCTTTGATGATTAATTTAGTTGATTGGAATGCCACTTTTTTATTTAAGGACTTATTGTCTCAAGGATATTTTGTTAAATATGATTCACAGAGCAGATAATGTAAGTAAAAATTTAATTCATCAACATTTTTCCCTAAATCTATAAATATATATTTCACTTGGACCAATTGCTAAAAGATTTATGTCTCTCCAAAAAAAATTAAGAAATTAGATGTTGGGCTCCGATTACAGAAGATGCCTTGTAGATGTTAAGCCATATTTGCCTTAAATAAAATTGTTTAATTGAATTAGTAATATATGTATAGTAAAATATCGTTGGAAACGTTTCCATCAATTTATTTTCCAAAAATATCATGTTTCATATTTGTTTCATTTTATGCAGACACGTTTCTAAAATGACATTTTTATATGTTTAATTTGGAATGATAGTTGATTTATTTTTTCTCGTGAGAGAACATGATATTGTTTTGTTAGAAAGTTTTGATTTCACCGAGATATGCCGGAAAAAATATTGTTATCTGCTTTTACAAATTTTGCATGATTAATTATTACGTTTGCTTGTTTGAAAGAAGATGCGTTTTCAAACAGCTGACCTACTTTTACCAGTATAGCTTTAATATTACGTTACTTCGTTGAAAGAAGATGCGATTTTATTTCGCATGATTCATTAAAATGCGGAGATAAATTACAATCACGAAGGTGAATTCTTTGATTTGCACAAAATATCTTCTTTACATAAGTAAAAGTAACTATTCAAAACATGTCTTGTTTTAAAATTAAAAAAAAAAGAATGCAAAATTATTTTATTACTACTGGTTATCAATTGCTTTTTGTTTGTCGTGACTTTGAAATGACGTCATTTTCAAAGTTCGTTTATTATTTCTTGCTTTTAAATAATTAATCTCGCTCTCAGAAGATTATCGTTTCGTGCTTTTCTAAAAATTCTTTTTCAGTTTTTAACTGTCGCACTTCTGTAATATATTTTTACTTCATATTTTTATTTACTTTTATTCTTTAATGAAATTGTTAATTTTGATATTGCGAACGATCAAGAAAAATTTTCTCTTGCATTTACTGTTTAAAAAATATCACATTTCTTTCTTTTTTTTTAATTTATATAATCACGTGATGAAAATTGTATTTTTGGTAGTAATTAACTTTTTTTAAAAATCAGAACTTCTGAAAATATAATGGCAACATTTTATTAAAAGCTGATTTTTTTTTTTTGAGATCCTCGAGAAGATATTTTTTTTGCGAAATAAATTGTTGAAGGAAAAACGATTAAATTAAAAGTTTAAAAATTCATTAAAAATAGAGTTTTTATTCGTAAACATTAGTAAAAACATTAGTATCATTGAAAAGCTAATTTTTTGAGCTTTAACGTGATGCCAAAATCAATTTTGTGCTGTAATATTTTCAGAAGTCATAGTCAAAAAACGTTGAAATTTGGCTTATTTTATAATTAATTAAAGTTTTAATTAAAAATTCAAAAAAGGCTCCATGGTGCATATTCCCGGCACCCAAGGTATACTATACCAAATTTGGTACCTGTAGGTCGAACGGTCTGGCCTGTACAGCGCCAAAACACACACACACACACATCGTGTTTTAATATAAGTAAAAGATAAAAATGAAATACTAAAGAAGCATTAAGAATGTATTATGAATAAAATGGTGGTGATATTACAGAATTACAGGGGAACATTTCGTATGATTATTCTAATTAAAGCAATTATCCACTACCCATTATGAATTTAATCCCGTGTTATGAATTCTTTTCTAGAAAGTGGATTGCTAAGGAATTTATTATACCACTTTAAAGACAATTTTGTTCTTTCAAAGGAAAATTAAGGTTTTCATGATGGTATGAAATAAAAAGAATAAACATTAGCAGAGCCTAAGAAATTAAGATTTTCATTGCGCATTTCTTATTGCCTTTTCTTCTACCTACAATATCAGTAATGACGGCTTTTTAAGTCGTATTAAGACATATATGTTACTTATATCTTCTTTATGTTTTGACTGAAATTCAATAACCTCTGAAGAGAACCGATGGCACAGCGTAAAGTCTTGTTCCAACGTCCTGTTGCCTTTACAGGATCTGGTCTGAAATCTACAAACTGATCCACAGTAGAACAACGTACTGTTGAGTCGGTCGGGAAACTTCCAGAAATTCTCGGTTAAATAAATATACATGAAACCTACAAGAGAGGGAAAGAAGGTAAAATGTGCTTGACTGTAGATGCACGTGGGTCGTCGGAACGTAGTAGGACGCCTCCGATCACACATATTTCCGCACCGGTCATAAACGTCCAATTAATCAAACGGAGATCTTTGAAGAAATGGGGTAGCGAATGATTAGTCTAGCTTTGCTAAAACATGTCTTTTCTCTTGGCAAAAAAATGTATCAGTATTTCAAATAAATTTGGATGCTTAAACATATGGAAAAATCTTCTATCTGTTTGTCTCTGTGTGTATGTGCTGTTTCTGTACAAACCAGACCGTTTGACTTATGCCTGTCAAATTTGTCAAATGTATACTTTGGAGAGTAAAACAGTGATTTTCTTAGCTATTTTTTAATTGTTTAATTACAATGTTAATTAATTAAAATTAAGAGAAATTTTGACATTTTGTAAGATAACTTGAAGTTCGCAATGTTCGAACTTCAAATTTTGAAATTTGTTCGAAATGTAGTTTGTACAGAATTTTAAAATTCAAAATACTATCTTTTAAATTATTCCTAATTTTTGACCATATAATTTTTCATATTATAATTGATATTTTTTTCAAATATTTAAATATATTTTGCAACAATTTATTTCATTGTTGAAAAATATCAACTGCTAAAAATTCAAAACCATTTGCACGGGTATTTCATCTTGTCTTTCATTTTTATGTTGCTCTTAAAATCTTATATTGATCTTGGCTGTACTTCCGTAAACTATAAGAACATTGTGAGATAACCAAACTTTCCTTAGCAAAATAGCTGCCATATGTGTATTGTTTCACTTAAAAAAATTAAGAGCATCTGAATCAATGATTCAAAGAAAGGTGAATTTTCCTTTTAGCTGACGCATCAAAAAATGTACGAATGGGAGAAATGTTGCTTTCCTTTAAATACAGGATGGTGTTGTTAGTATGGCTCATGTAAATTCTTATCTTCTTCTGGGTCTATTCTATCATTTCATTGCATAACCAATCCTGAAAAACCCTTTCATTTTATACAGTCCACTGGATCTCAGCTTCAGAGTAACTTTATCCAACCTTTGTTTCGACAAGAATAAATTATCTGGTTGTGGAGATTTATCATCAGACCACGGTAATGATACTTCATAACGACTATCTTTAAATTTGTCAGTTTCTAAAAATTATCGCTTAATTTCCAAGTCTTACAGGACTCTGAATTTCTTTTCGGTAGGATTCTTGATATCAATAAACCCAACTTCTGCAAATCGGAAATATCAGCATCTTTAACAAATAAGAATGTCACAGACAAGGGTAAAAGTTCTTCCTTTTGATTTTCTGAGGCAATCTTCTCCACCCCCTGCCCAACCTAGTTTTGTTTCCTACTTAACTGATCACACTGCTACTTAGTTCTCTGAGGAGACAAATCGACATTTGGTCCATGATGTCAACACCAATGAACATTTGAATTGGTTTGGAAGAACTGTTTACCTCAAAGAACTTAATTCTATAATACTCCGACTCCTTGATTCAGGCTCCTTTTCCAACAGGTTGAATATCTTCACAAATTTTGGCCTGGTCCAAAACATCAAAATTGCATCTGAAGTTTCTATTTATATTTCTTAATCTTATTTTATAACTATTATTTTGGCAATCATCAGAATTAACTCCATGAAACAGTGAGTGGATTAACTTTTCTTTCCAAATAGGCGAATATTTTTAATTTTTAGATTCTTCCTTCAATATGTAAGAATTTTCTGAGCCTGGATTGATAAGTATTCTTACATTCATCTCATTGTTATTTGAAACAAGTTTGGTTTGAAGTGTTTGTAATAGAACTTTGAGACTTCTGAATAAATTCGACTAATTACCTTTAGTTTATGGAGAATTTTCTTTCACTAGACATCAGTTGTTTATACTAGCAAGCTGATCACACATTATAGATTGATGCATTTTAGAAATACCTGACATTTTCTAATTGAATGGCCGAGGTTCAAGCATGCATAATAACACTTTTTATCTTTCCAAATAGTTTTATTTCCAATAAAACTTATTTTTAGAACATAAAAGCGATCTGCACTTATATAATTTTTTCTACAATAAACACATTACTTTTTCATTCTTGGTGTTGTGCAATAACGAATAGACTGGAAACTGCTGTCACTTTATTTTTGTTTTGCTTGAATTCACATCTTTTGTAAATAAAATTAATCTTATCCTTTCTTTTATTCAGGCCGAAACCTTGCATTGCTAAAAAAATTCGTTCTTCAGCTTCTGCTTTCAAAGATGCTAATAAGCCGGCCAGTCTAAGGTCCCAGGATCAAAATTATTGTTGACAACAGGACTTCTTTGCCTCTGCCATGCTCTCAATATTTCTTATTGCAAGCTAGACTCTATCAATGGTTGTAATAAAGCGGCACTTTTATCCGTTTTAAAGCCTAGACATACTGATGTGCGAATTTGTGACTCCAAATTATCATAAAATTCATAAAAATTTGAATATTCCATTTATAGAGACATTTTTTGAAAATAATTTATTAACAAAATAATTCTTTATTATCATATAGACACCCGATCAAAACTCAATTTCTTTCTTTTCATTTAATGAAGTCATTGTTCTATAATAGATTATCAGAACAAGAAAATGTAGACTTCCCATGCAAATTCTACATATATCAAAAAGTAAGATAAATAGGGAATTTCTATCAACACTACATTCCTTTTTAAGATTTAAAACTTTAATATAACCAAATCAGTTATCCATTTAATTATACTTAATTTTTAATAAAATCGTGTTAAACTCCAAAGATAAAATATTAATTATATGGTCTAAACTGTATTCTTTATCTAATTTCTCTTTTAAGTTTGCTTTTTTTATTTCAAGTTTCTTCGATTTAAATAACAGATATTTTTGATTTGACTCCATTAGAATAACTTTATTTTAAGGACCGTTGAAAGAGACGTCTATCTTTTGTAGTAGTTAGATGGTTTCGACATTTTATTTATAACATTTGTTGTTCCTTGGTGTAGTGGGAACAAGATTTCGTTGTCGCCGAGTGCGGACCCTCAGGTGACCGTATGCACTTTTCGGGATGTTTCTATCATGTGATTCACCACAGATATGGCAGATCTGTTTGGTGCATATTCTTGTTGGATGTATGAAACTAGCAAATTTCAAACATTGTCGGAGTTTGTCTACAAACTTCTGTGTTCTTTCATGTGTCAACCAAATTTTAATGGACTCTAGTAATGCAGTGCCGATTATTGCGACGAGGACAGGAGAAGAAACATAAATCGAGTAAGATTTGATCATTCTCCACATTTCAAAGATTTTGATATCATTATTTTGGGCTATTTTCTCAGCCATTTCATCAAGCGAAGTTTCAGTGAGCATGTCAAAAATTAAAAATCTGACGTTCACATTTTCCCAAATGGCACCGGTTAAAACAGGGATGTCAAGAATTTTCTCTATTCTTAGAATTTTTTTAGCGTCCACAGGATTCGATGTTGTAAAAATGATTTTTCCTCTCCTTGTAAATTTTAAACTCGAAATATTGCTGTGTCGATTTATTTGCTGTTTAACGTATGATTGAATAAGGAATGGGTTAAGTAGAGGGATTTTAGATGCAGCATCTTTGTTGGACACAATTATGTTTATTGCTTCATATTGCCTTTGACCAATACAAGTGACGATTTCTTTAATGAGTTTTCCACTCCTGAAGAAGTTTTCATTAGTTGACGAATGCATTTTAAAGTTTGATGTAACCTGTCTTATTAAAGAATTTTTTTTCATCAGACGAGTTCGAAATAATAAATGTTGAGCTAATAATAATGTTGACTTTTCCGAAGTTCAGTCTTTGCCGCTCTTGAATAAATAAATATAAGTGAAAGAAATTAAAACAGAAAAATTTACCAAAAATCCAGAAGTTAATATAAAAAAAAAGAGTGAAACAATTAATTAAATGGACTTTTATAGTACTTCTATGGTATGAACCAAAACACAAATTTTCATATATGTCTATTACTTGCTGACATAAAATATAATTATATATTTCATTTAGACCATTTTAACTATACTAAACAGTATGTATGTCTCTTGCTAAAGATTTACAAATTAGATGGTTTTTGATTGGATACTACTATTATAAATGTGAAAGTTTGGATGGATATATGGATGGATGATAGGGTTCAATCACGCCAGAATTGGATGAAATTAAACACAGAGATAGATTATAGTCTACATAAGAGCATGGGGTAATTTTTATTCTGTTTAAATGAATGGTTAATTTTTCATTAATTAAAAACTAAATTTTCCGCCAAAAAATAAAAAAAATCTGAAAACATCTGCCTGAGCTTTTTGAATCGTTTTTTTTTATGTTTCCGGTATTCTTATTATCTTATCTAACGGAATTCTTTGTGATTTAAAGTAGGATTTCCCGACAGAAAGGCTTTTTCATCAGATCAAAAAAAATTTTTAAAAATATCTAATCGCTTTTTTTAAAAATTTTCTGTTTCCGTTTTTTATTTTATTATTATCTTACTATTCTAACGGAAGGTTTATTGTTTTTTTTTTCTTACGCTGTTCTTCTGCTAATATAATTCGAAATATCCTGTTCATTTCACTTAATTTTTTTTCTTGCTGTACATATTTCTTTTGCCTATTTTTATCATTTTCGATTAAATTTTTTAAAGTACCTTTATAGTTTTAAGTACATAGCTTTTAAGTAGTTTTCTCCCCACTCTAATAATGTTAGAAGTAACATGTTTTCGACCGTTTATTTCAAACGATTCTGTTTATTTTCGTAGTGCATGATTCACGCTTAAAATTCACGTCTTTGCGTTGCTCCAATTGACGTTAAAAATTTAGGCATGCATACGGTTTGATAGCATTTTACATTGTAAGGAGACTGTCAGTTCTCACATATAAACATCAAAATTTCCAGGCGTATGAAGTCGCGCGTATTTCCAGGCGTATGAAGCTAGTCCTCTATAATTTGAACAATGTTTACCTTACATATAGTTGATTTAAAGATTAAATAATGTAAGTATAAGATATTATTATTGAAAACGATCATAGAAACCCCTTTTATCGATCTATTTTATTTTTTTTAGAAAATAGAACATTATTTTTATTTTTTGAAATTTATGTAGTCGCTTGCTGAAAATTATATTTTTCTAGATTTAATTTGAAGTTGTAAATAATTTATTTTTTAATCTAAGCTTTTGTAAATGTTATGGCAACGCGTTAATAAATTCTAATTTTTTTCCTCGTTCGGGTTAAATCTTGTTTTCATTTTGTGCGAGATAAAATTTTAAAAAATATTTTTGTTATATTTTTAAAAATTCATTTAAAAATAAATTTATTTTTTAAATGAAAGTATTAATATCATTACAAAGATTATTTTCTAAACTTCAATATGATGTAAAAATTATTTTTTGCTATAATATTTCCAGAAGTTACGGCTCCAAAACAGAGAAATTTTGCTTTATTTTTAATTAATTAAAAATAAAAAAAACGCTAAAAGTTGGACTTTTTCGACTTCTAAGGTATACATCAAATTTTGTGGCTCTAGAGCAAACGATCTGGTTTATAGAGCGCCAACAAACAAGCGTATTGAGCTTTATTATAAGTACAGATGTTTTAGATATTGTTTTGTTTTGAAAAAGAAATTATCAAGAAATTCAAAAACCACTTTCTTCTAATTCGATAATATATATATGGAATAAGATCACATTTATTTACATTTTCTAGTACTTGGATTTTTTTTTCTTTATAGTAATCTGTGGCGTTAGCCTTATAAGCCAGATAATATCGGTAGGGGTAGTAATGTAGCGTCAGCCTTATAAACCAGATAATATCCTTCGAGCTGAATGGTCCCTTTTGCTTGATCGGTATGATACTCGGCTACAGGCCCAAACGTCGCAGGTTCGTACCACGACTTTCACTTACTACATTGGTGACCTTGACAACGCAACCTTCCTCAACAGTCGTGGCGCCATCTACCAGCCAACAAAGCAGTCGCTAACTCAACGCATCAAAGCCGTTTCTTAAGCCGTTGCTAAATCTCGCACCAATGAACTCGCATGCTCGCCATACGCTTGGCGCTTTCAAAATTGTTCGTCTCTCGTCCGACTCACTGGTAGGCGAGTGTTGTAGCGTCTGCCTTATAAACCAGATAATATCCTTTGAGCTGAAGGGCCCCTTTTGCTTGATCAGTATGATACTCGGGTACAGGCCCATACGCCACAGGTTCGTACCGCGACCTTCAATCGCTACAAATCTAATGGTTAACTTTCTGATTCCGATCCTCAATTTTTCCTTGATAAATAAAGACATTTTTCTTTTATTTATCTTATGTAACTTCCTATTAGATATTTTATAATATTCATTTTATAAAATGAAGTTATGAAAAATCATTTTTTAATTGGATGTTGATTTTTTTTTAAAGTTTTTCATCTGACTTTTCCAAAATTATAGAATTTTAGTTTCCTTAAATAGCTCCCAATGTTACGAGTTTTACTATACTCGTTTAATTTTTTGCACAGTCCTGATTCTCAGTTTATTTTCTATTTATACAGAATTGATTTTTCATGCACTTCTTTCAGCTATATGCCTAATAAGAAAATTGCTTTTTGAATATATTTTTATGAGCTAAAGAGTACTACTTTCCATATTAGCAATCATGTTTTATATAATTATAAGAAGATTTAAAATGATGGTTTTGAAAATGCCATAATTACTATATTTATAAAAAGCATTTATTCATTTTGCAGTCTGGGAATTTGCATATTCTAAAGAAGTACGATTTTGTCTTCATTACTTTATTAAAACATAATTTTATTAAGCACCTAAGATTTCTTTTAGGTTTTTAATCGTTTAAATTGTTTGAAATATTGTGAAAATCACAAATTTTCTTTACAAAATCATTGTAATATATATTTTTCAAAGTAAAAAAAATCTTAAAAAATTATACATTACAATTATACAATCCGTTTTCCTCACACATTTTAACAGTATTTTCCTTTGAATTTATTAACATATTTTAGATTCTCTTAATGCTCTTAAAATATCTTAGAATTGTGGATATTTTTAAATATCTATCAATTTTGTAATGCATAATAAATATATTTTTCTCATTATCAAAAGACATTTATTAAACTTTTCTTTTGTTTATTCTTTTTCATATATATAAATAAAATTGCAACAATTTCTTCAGAAGAAATATTCTAATCAAAGTAGACCTGTGGAAACTACAAAAGAATTTTAATATCCTTAAAGGAGTCAGTGTTTATTTATTTAAGGTGGTAATATTTCATCCAACTCTATACACTTTTTTCACGATCAGTGAAAAATCTTCAAAGCATTGAAGGACTTTTTTTTCATCCATGTTTTAGTCATGACTGTCTGCTTTCTTAGTGCATTACAAGATCAGAGATTATTACTTTATAACATGCCGGTCCTATTATTTTCTTCACCACTTAATTTTTTTTCTTATTTCATGTCAAATTTCCAATATTTTAGAAAATATTGAAACTTCTTCAGAGGACGTAGGAATATAATTTCTCGTAAATTCAATTTTGTATTTAGATATTATAAGAATTTCAACGATTTTAAATTTCAGCTTTAACATTACTTTTTTTCAGGGTAAATTATGAAAAACCATAAATTTATTTTCATCTTGACATTCTTCAATCACATTTGTTTCATGATATGATTTTTTTGTAATTTTCGACTATTTTATGTGAAGCATTATATATCCATTTCTTTCAATATTTTTAAATGTTTTCTGATTTTAATATCAATAATATGATTAAAGTGCACAACTGTAAAGAGTTTTTAATTTTCCCATTTTGACCTGAAAAATAATATGTCGTCTTTTAAATGCTTTTGAGTTTCACATTTTTTTAAACGCAGCGACATTTATTTTTTTTATTTTTTCAGGAATTATGTGTTCAATATTTTTGCCACTTCTAAATATGTTTCTTTTTTAACTGGAATAGTCAGACCACATTTGTTAAAATATCAAAACTTTAAATAAATCTCTACCTTTATTCTTACTGATTTTTTTTTGATAAATAGTAAATCAACCAGCCTTTGAACAACCATGTATGAAACATGCATTCTTCTTTTTTTAATTAAGTATAAGATCTTCGTATTTTATATACACTACCTTCTTTTTTTAAAAAAAAGATGTTTTATCTAGTTTAAACACCTTAAGTATCTTGTTTAAACATCCCAAATTAAGATAGAGATTTTTGTCTTTCAGACTAATTATATGATCTCTGATTTCCGTTTTCAACTCATTCAGTCGGATAAACTTTTACTTAAAGTAAAACGTTTCATCTAGGTATTTCGTCTCTCGTCTAATTCTTTTTATTTTGTTTATACAATTTATTCAATAAAAACCATTTTTAGAATCAGTTTACGAAAATTCCTTTTACAAAATTCCAGGTGCTTTATAAAACAGTACATTCATATATTTTGCTTTCGTATGGGATTTATATTTTAAACACTATAAGGTGAAGCACTCCGCTTCGAAATTCTTTTATTCTTTATGTTTTATAGAAACTCTATCTTGCTAAGCTTTAATAGTTCATGTTTTAATATTTTCCAATTCATTCGACATACTCTTAACATCTGGTTCATTAGTAATCTTCATTTTTCAATTAATAAACGTAATGGGTAGCTGTTTCTTCCATTTTATTTATAGGTCAACTTCCATTTTAATATGTTAAAATGGTATGCAACCTTGTTTACCCCAGAAAAGTTGAATTCCAAAAATGTTTCACCCTAAACGTTGAGAAAAATCATGTCCTTACAAATTACTAATTGCAGAATTTGATGAAATTGATTTGGTTTTGCATGAATTTAGTAAACTGGCCATTTTTTGTAACAATAAAAATAAAACGAATTGAATTACAGTTTAAGCCATTTGGGTCCACTTTTTTCGATACCCTTTAAAATTCTCATTTTTAGATATGATGTCAAAATATTTTTTTACTCTTTATAACCATTTACATAGCTTTAAAAGTAACTTTATAATCCATATAGTAATAATATATTTGTATATGTTCATTTGATCTTTTATATATACTTTTTACAGGAAATGTTTTAAAATATAGTTCTCACATACATTTTTTCTCAGAAATTTAATTTTCTGTCCATAAATTTAGCAATTGTTTATAAAATTAGCAAAAAAAAATAATGGGAAAATGGACATTAAAAATAAACAGTTGTTCTATTCTACTACCCGTCATAAAATATTTATATCATTTTTCAAATATATATCATTTTTTCAACTACTTTAAACATTCCTAAATTTATTCTTGAGGCCCTTAAAGTTATAGAAAAAAGTACTGATAACATAGTTGCAATTAAATAAAATTGTTCTTTGACATAGAAATGTTTTGTTTTTCAAAACAACTCTAACTTTTTTTGAAAGTAAAAATTCGTTTTTCTAAAAATTCCTCCTGCATTTATAAATAGTTAAAATTACGATGGGTAAAATTATAAATTAGAGATAAAAATATTTTCAATGCGTCAATTTTCGATTCATTAATACTAGGGTGAATAAATCGTGCGATATTCGAATGCACTTGCTCTATAATTGTGATAATTGTTCCACTTAATTTACTGTCTAATTTTTATTCGTGTGTGATTTAAAAATAAAAATAATTACAATTATTTCGAATGTTGATGATTGGGTGATAATAGTTATACCATAAATAGAAAAATGGAAGGTCCCATCTCTTTCTTCTAATAAATTCATTTTTTAAGTCAATGATTTTGTTTTATCAGTGACAGTTATCAATGATCAGTTATTTTAATTTATCAATGACACAATCATTAAATATGGCAAAATATTACATAGATAATTTTAAATTGTCAGTTAACTCCTTAAAATAAATAAACACAATAAACTCATTCATATCTTATGAAAACAAAACTTTTTTTTGCTATCATCGCAAAATTTTAATATCACAAAATAAGACCAAAACTTTACAGTACATAGTCTTTGAATATCTTGAAATATTATAATATTTTTTATAGCATGCAATACTTACATGCAAAAAATATTTAACGCAAGCTAACCAGTAATCAAAACGTAAGAGAACAAACATCAAATTGAATAATAAATTCTCTTCTCCTGAACCTAAACTCCCAGTTATCAGTAAAAGAAACGAATGAATTGTATATTAGAATTCATTAAATTCAATTTTATGAAAAATCTTTAATTTCTCTACAATTATTGACCTAAATCACTTAATAGTCGATTATCTTTTACTAGTTGCGAATTTTTTATTCTTTATAAATAATTTTCTACATGCTGAAGAATATTTTTCCCTTGTTGCAAATTATTTTTTGTAAAAAAAGTGATAAATGATTGCAAGATATTGTACATTACATATCTTCATATTAGATAAATAAAAGTTAAAAAGAATTACGAATAGAAGTTATTTCATAACCTACCCTTATTTGGATAAAATAGATGTGATTCGAAAACAATAGATACCAGCTTTTAGAAAATTAATAATTTGAACACATTTTGTTAATTATTTCTGAGAGATAAATCATCCAAAATTCTGGAGTTTGTGTCAGTCCTAGTTAGTCCGAATTAGTAGTTAGTTAGTCAGTCCTATTCAGTCCGAATATGTAATAAAGTGCAAAAATGGTACAATGTAAAGCATATTAAAAATAAATTTTAATAACGATTTAGATAAATTTCTAAATCAAAATGATGCTTTTAAATTGCACTCTGAGTTAATCAATTAAATTGATGGCCAAGTGAAATAAGGAAATAGGCAAAGAAATTATAATGAACGAATTAAAGGAAATAAAAATGAAAAAAAAAGTTTAAACAATACACAAGGCCAATTATAAAATTCAAATGATGATAAAATTTATAAATATTATTTAAAAGTTTAAAATAAGATAATTATTAAATTGGTGAGACATTCTAACGGAAAGACAGCTTTCTTAGATGAAGTAATAGATAATATCTGCAATAGAAATCAATGTAAACAAATATATAGATAAGTCATTATACTATTAGATAGATTATTTCACAAAAGGAAACAATGACTAATGATCAAGTCAAACACTGCTTTCTTCTTTTTCTCTCACATATTCATCTATACTCCTATTATAAAAGTTTTGATGGATGGATGATGCAAGTCAATCACGCCAGAACGAGTGAAGAGAATTGTATGAAATTTAGCACATAGATAGATAATAGTTTATAGAAGAACATAGGCTAATTTTTATTCCAGTTAATTGAGTGGTAATTTTTTTAATAATTACAAACTACTTTTCCCCCCAAAACTAAAAAAATCTGAAGACATCGGCCTGAGCTTTTTGAATCGTTTGTTTTTATTTTTCTATTTCCGGTATTCATTTTAATATTATCTTACTATTCTAATGGAATGCTTTATGATTTATTGTCCTTTTTGAGAATTTCCTGGCAAAAAAACGCTTTCATCGCTAAAAAGTTCAAGTGTTTTTTAATACTTAAATCATTTCCTCTTTATTAAAAAGATAGTTGAACCGAGTAAGTGCATTTATTCTTTCCAATTTCTTTTTAAGAAAATCATCACTCTGTAGTAGTGAAGCTATTAAGAACAAATGAATTCATTTTTTTCTTACGCTGTTCATGTTATTCTCAGAATCCTTAATTTAATGCGCTAGCGAAACCACTAGGTTTCCGTTCCAGCTCTATGCTCCGTTCTCGATACTAGCGAAGTCACAGAATAATTTTTAAAGAAAAATTATAGTTTTAATTTTTTTATTTATTATTATTTGATAGTTTTTTTAAATGTTCGAAAAATGAAAATCGAATATTTCAAAAAGGAGTAATTAAACACGGGCTATGAGAGTAGCTTAAAGTCGGGAATCGAATCCTCAAGTGGAATTTAGCAGAATTAAGTAAGCTGAGCAACAGGCTAACTTAAATGAAACGCAGAAGTATGCACAAATGAGACGACTACAGCACGCCGAATATTTCGCTATTCGACGAGCTTCTGTAACTCTGAAACAAACACAACAACGCCTACTTCATCATTCTTTTTTTTTTGGCAAAAATGACTGTATATCAAAGCTGTTCCGTTACGTATTTTTGTATTTAAATTGCATTTGTGTTAGCTATATATATTTTTTCATATTTGCTTATAGTGGTATATTTATGTTAGCAAATAATTTAGAATTCCGTCAAATTTTCTCAAATTTCTTTGGCAATTGTTCGTTTGCGTCTTGCAAACGGAAAAGTACCCTTATAGTTTTAAGTACATAGTTTTTAAGTAATTTTCAGCCACGCTAATGAGATTAGATATAACATGTTTTAAACATGTTATTTCAAATGATTCAGTTTATTTTCGTAGTCATTGATACATTTAAAATTAATCATTGTCAATTAATAGATCTTTAGATTCCTTAAAAAGTACTTTTGAATAAAAATAAAACAGATTAATAGAAATTAAAAATTTTTTATTCTGCATTCGTTACCCCAACTGGTGTTTAAAACTCACGTCTTATGCTTACGATTTGCTAACATGTTACATTATAATTAGACTGTTAGTTCTCAAATATACAAATAAAAATTTCCACGCGTACGTAGTCGCGGATAAAAGCCAGTATCATATAAATTAGTAATTTTATTACAAAAAAAATATGAGAGAAGGACAAATAGGTAATTTAAAACCGTATGCTAGAAAAACAAGTAACTTTAAAAGATTCAATCAATTTCTACTCAGGCCAACTAAGAATTTTTTTTTCATTTCAGTTACTTTTTATTAAATTATTAATATTAATTACATTTTATTCAATTATTAATATGTATATACTTATGACAGGATCACTACATAAGGTAGAAAATAGAAAGCGGATTTCTTTGCAATACTCCATTCTCCTTCTCAAGTTTCCTTCTTGATAAGTAGCTCAATCTTACGATTAGGCAGGAGAAGTTACCAACAATTTATGACAAAGATTTTAAAGACAGAAATCGGAATTGAACCTGAAGCTTAAAATTTTATTTTTTGAGAAAAGTTCTTCTTTCTAGCCGCTAAACTACAACTGCTAATTCATTCTCGAAAATCATTTGTATAAAATGTAATCTTAAAGCAAAAATTTTTGAAAAAATTATTGATTTTTGCAAGAATTGAACTCGTATTCTTCAATACCTTCTTAGATAACTAGGGAAATTTTAATTACTTTTTTATTAAATGATTAAAATTGTTCTCGTGTTCCACTTTACAACGGAAGGAGTTTTTCAGCAGTTTCTGAGGATGCTCTTGAGCACCCGAGAGCAGAAGTCTGACTTGTGGCTCACATACGCACCTACCTCACGTACGCCCTTTTTACGGATCAGACTTAATTCCAGCATTTTATTCATCCACAGACTGTAATTTAAATCTGAAACAGAGAACGATCACCTCTGACCCATTATCCCCAGTAACCTTCTTCTCCAGATGGTGAATGGCGAGAGATGGCGACCGATTTAACTTCCAATACATTGAGAATCTTAGAGTTATAGATTCGAATTCACAACCCAAAGGATATGAATCCAACGCACTACCAATCAGGGTATCCAGGCGTAGCAATTACAATTACCATAAATAATTGTTCGAAAAATTATACAAGCATTGAATTTTCAACTCCAATTGAAGATTCAAGGCCAAATTTGGCTATGTAAAATGCGTGATTTCAATACACCAATTGGGTAATACAATACATATTAGAAAGATTTAATTTTCTTTATTATGTATTATTTAAATTAGAAAGTACTTTGAAAGGAATCAGGAAATCGATTAATTCACAATCTTTAATTTTAAATGCATCAAACATAATGAAAACAAACAGAATCGTTTGGAATAGTCAGCCGAAAACTTGTTAATCTAACCTCATTAGCGTGTGGAGAACACGAATTGAATTCGTTTACTTATTTACTGTTTTGATTAAATGATGAGTTTTGGCGAGAAAGTTAGTTTTTAAATAATGAATAAAAAATTAAGGAAATTATACTTGAAAGGTATAATAAACGAAGAATAAAAGGTATTTTATTAACAATTCAAAATCTGAACTGTGTTGTGTTCAGATTTTGAATTGTGTGTGCGTGCGTGCTTGCGTGTGTGTGTGTGTGTGTGTGTGTGTGTGTGTGTGTGTGTGTGTGTGTGTGTGTGTGTGTGTGTGTGAGCTTATAGTAGGAATTGAAGTATTTGATATTTGATGATTCAGAATGGATTCGACTGAATGCTAAATTATCAAAAATAGGCAAGAATATTTAAGTTATTATTATAAAATTAATCTTAGCAAATATGATAGTAATCCGCTATTCTATATTTTTAAATACCACCAATACAGAAGGAGGTTGTATGATTAATCATATAGAATTTGGGAAATATATATAAAATTAACTATTTCGATTTGGCTCATTATAAACATTTTACTTTAGAAAAAGTTGTATTACAATTCAATTAATGATTGTAAAAATATACTCATAAAATTTATATTATTTAAAACTGAAGGAAGAATCTTTTTTATATATATTTAAAATTCATTTGTATTTAGTAAACAATATGAGAAAAGATTTTAATCGTAAATACGCTAGTTATTCCAGAAGGTATTTTAATTATTTAAAAATGGCTGCTTATTGTTTACTTTTCGATAACTAAATAAAAGAAAGAATTGCAAGTTTGGATTTAAATAAATAAATGGTTGTTATTTAGACACGTAAAGGGAAAAACAAACAAGCACACAGACCACTTGAAAGAAACGATGAGTCTCTCAATCAGGCATTGATTTGAAACAAAAAGATTTAAAATCTAAAATGATTGGATGTCAAAAAATGTTTTATGCTTTCCAAACACAATAATTTTCAATTAGGGGGGAAAGTTCTGAGGAATATTATAAGTCCTGTACACGATAAGAATGTCATCAATATATTTATATATCAATCAAGATGACTTATAAAAAATACTTTAATTTTAAATGAAGTAGTTAACGATGGGGAAAGTTTTCGTGTAAAATATTTTCTAATTTATCGAGACAAAAATGGTGTGGTTCCTAAAAATATGTCAATAAGATGGTTGATATGAAGAATGAAAATATATTGGGACTCGTATAAAATAATATTTTTGAAATTTTTAATGACTGGTATCTATAAAAACGAAGTTTCACTCTAATAGGTCAACATTTAAAATTACCCACACATATATATATGAAAATTACTATATGCTTAAAGTTTAACACTAATTACATTACTAGTGTTTTCATCGTTCATAGTACTATTAAAAATTTGATTATATAAAGGTTTTATTTTAAAAAATACCATTAGAAAACTTGGTATCATATTTTCCAGAATGTAAACTAACTGATTGCATCTCATTAGAATTTTTGCAGAAAAAAAAGTATTTTCTATTGTGATATAATTCATATGAAACCTAATATCATGTTGAAAAAGGAATTTTATTTGGATCAAAACTTTTTATATTAACTGCCTTCAAAGGCGAAAGAGTATTCATAATAAAATTGAGCGCAACATCAAGGGGAAAATCTGTATAATTTCACATTTTATGTTATCTTTCAGTTTTTACAAATCTCGTTAAAATTGTTGTGTACGCCTGTTTCAGGGTACCCTACATCCGAAAACGCATTGGAATGAGATTAAGGTGATTGCTATGGCCCATATACTGCTAAGTTGCGGATGATGACTCTTATCACCAAAATGCTTTTGCATCACTTATCCAATGCTTGTGGTAAGGTATTGAAGTGCACCATCTTCGTCCATAATTGTCATTGAGGGCATTTCACTGCTTCAATTCGGGAATCGCGAAATTTTTCATCATTATCTACACGAAGCATTTGTGATGAAACACCTTTTCTTACCTGCGAAAATCTATAGTATGTCTCTAATTTTCTGTCAACATCCATAAAATTTGAACTTGAAATCGATAAAAAAATAAAGCATAAAAAATTACATTACTTTTTTTCCTGCATCCAAACCTGCATTGAAATACAATTGAAGCAAATCAGATCTTTCAGCATTAATAATTTATGCATACTGCATAATATTTTATCAATTATGAAATATTCAAAGGAGTTATTTAACAACACATTCTATGATTCAACATAAAATCCAGCCTGAATGCTGGAACTTGAAGTTTTTATATAGTGAAACCGAATTTTGAATATATACTTGTGTTTTCCAAGTTAAAATACCTTGAATACCTATAGCATTTTGTAATTTTAAATTAATGAAAGAGAGTTATAACCAAATGAAAGTTTGAATGCCTAGTAATAATTGTGATTTCCTGTTTTTAGAGTTAATTTCAAGATATAAGAAATATTTGACAGTAATAAATATTATCATTCTATATTTTATGCTTTATCCGAGAAATATTAAGTTAAAAACCATTCAATGAAGATTTTGTTTACTCTGTATTCAGCTGCGTCTAAGAGAGATCACTTTAATGGGAGCTCAATATTTTTATTTAATAATTTTAAAGGTTTTCTTCTTACTCCTTTTGTAAAAGTTTTTCGGGTTTAAATTCCATTTTAATATTATTTTCTCCGAAACTAGAAGAAAATAAAACTTGATATATTTAGTCGTATCAAATAAATGACTTTACATTACTTTATTTAGAATTTTTAACTGATGCTAGCCTTACTAATGGAAGGGAACTTCATATACAGCACACATTGGTATGGATTGATCGATACATTTTTCGGGCCCAGACAAGAAAACAACTTTTATAAAGATTTTAATATTGTTATTATTATAAAAAGAAATATGATTTATAATCCTGATAAATATCAATGGTAGTATTAATATCCCTCCTTACCCTTATGCTTGTGCAGTATATGGTTATGTGTATTTCTTAGTACGTTTGAATAAAATCAAGTATGCATTTTCTGCCTTTTAGATTAAAGCAAAAATTCGACATTTTTGCAATAAAGATGTCAAAGAAAGATTTTTTGTAATTTCAAATAATTATTCAAACACTCCCGAATAGATTGACTCATGGATAATTAAAATTTTAGAAGGTTATATATTTTTTAAAAAGTTATACAAATCTCCATTTTGATAAAACATTATGATACATTTAACTTATCTTGATGCTTCCGTTTAGGACCATCATAAACAAGCATATTTAATTTCTACAAACCTGTTTATGAATACAGATTTCCCAACAACCAATAACAAATTGGAAAATATTTTTGTAATGAAGACTTTTTTCAATTGTATTTAATGTGAAATTGGGTAATTTTTGTTTGTGATTTAAGTCAGTAAATTTAATCGTTAAAACTCTGTTATTATTTTTCGACAAAAATATGATTACAAACTAAAAATGAACAATTTATAAAACTTTAACATGATGATGACTGAACATATGATATATCAAGTCTGCTGAATATTATATTTTAATTATTATTTTTCCTAATGAATGCACACAAAGAGAGTAATAACAGTTTTAACCAATTAAATTATAATAAAAGACAACTTCATACTTACTGAACTAATGTATATGAATAAGTTATTTCTTTTAATATTGTGTTCGTTTATTTACTAAATGTGAGCTTTGGATTTATTTTGAATTACTCTGAATAATCAGGTCGTAAATCACCATAGCTCTTTTGATATGAATCATAAAACAGGTGTCGATACATATATCAAAATATTTATTTATTAAAGAGAGAGAACAGAAGATGTAGATATGATTCTCATTTTCCAGCTATGTTATTTATGGTAAGATATTTTAAAATAGAGTTAATTTTGATTCTATCAAAATAATATGAGTTTAGGCCCAACGAGAAGCTTTCTTTTAGGAATTAAAAAACAACAATTTTATTTTTGTGCATTTCGAAACCAATTCAAGGCAAATGTTAATGATTCTGGATACAACAGGACATATTTCTTTCACAATTAAAAGTAACTGCTTACACTGGTAATTACTTTTAAATAAGTAATTGGTTACCTTTTACTCGAGTTTTCGAGAATTTTGCAAGTTATGCTAGCAAATATTTCTAAAATTTATACATCCAATTTCACTGAAATGCCATTACACTCTCTCTTCATTAAATCCATTTACTTATGTCATTTGAAACTTTTACTATGTCTACGGAGATAATCGACAAAAATAAAGAAATCTTTTACTATAAGCAATTAAAATTCCAAATATAGTTCTAAGGCAATATTTAATAATAAGGCACAAATATAGTTCTAAGGCATTAAAATGTTATAATTCATCAGTGGAATTGTTAGAGTTCCCACCAAAATAAGATTCCTTTATAGAATTAATCTGCATGAATAATTATGAAAAAAAATCAATGATTGTTATCTCCACTCCTAGATATAATTAATAAGAGAAAGAAAATGGAATGCTGAAAAGTTCTTAAGCTCAACATATATTTTACAAATTTAATTTTACATATTTAATACATTAATTACTTTTCCACGATCAATTTCATAAAAAGATGTAATTACACTGAAACTTTTGTGAATTACATTGGTTAATAAACTAGTAAATGTAGCAATAAATAAATAGTGTTTTCTGTTTCAGAATGGATGAAAATTAGAAAATTAATTTATTTCCATTGTATTTTTAAGAATACGAAGCATTATAAATGTATCGAAATTTCTGAACAATAAAATATTAGAGCATAATATTTTAAAATTATTTATTTTGTGAATTGAATATTTGAATATTTTTGAAGATTAAATTTCATTGAATGTGCACCCAAAAGAATGGGAAAATATGGGGAAAAATCGCAAAAATGTCAATAATTTTAATAAATTTCCCAAGCACATTAAAATAACTAGAATATTCTGGTATTTTACATGATGTTTCAACTTTCAAATTTCAAACATTTGAAGCATTTAAGAGCGAAGATGCCATTATTTTTTTAATAAAAAATGATTATAATCAATATTGAATTTTGTTAAAATTGCTACGAGATATTTTAGAAGATGAATCATTCATACATTTGTAACAAATTAAGTGGCTCTAAGATTATATATTTTGCTGATTTGTATTTCTCATTAGAATAGATGATGAACCTCTTTCATCTGAGAATAATGCATGAGTTATATATTAATGTTTATGCGCATCTGATTATACAGAATTATTCGTGATTAGTTCTAATTCTAGACAAAGGCTACTATATTTCAAATATTGATTGCTCGGTATAAAAATATTATAAGGACTTTTTTAAAAAAAATATTTAGAGAATATGAATGCAATTTTAATCATTCATTAAGTGTTTATTTTGAAAATAATATATATATTGAGTATGATGAGAGATGAAAGAGAAATATATATATTGAGTATGATGAGATTGATGTATGATGAAAGTTTCTTCACTTATTATAACTAACAAAAATTAATCAAAAATACTCTCTCCTTATATTTACACTATTTAGGTGTGCGTATACACTGGAAGATTTTTTTTTAATTTTATCTTTAAAAATCCTATTTTTTCACAGTAGGCCATTAATAAATGTTTAAACTCATTTCAGTGAAAAAAATCATATTGCACTAGTTATTAATTAATGAATTAATTTTTAATGAGCTAATTAGCATATTTTTTGAAGCCTGATATCTTAAATTCTAATTTGTACAGAGTCACAATTCTAGTTGGAAATTGCACCTAATATTAGTCTTCATTGAATAAGCATCAATCTAGATATAAAAACGAGTAGTTTTTTTGACAATTTTTTCATCCACGAATTAAAAAATCCAGATTTTTTCAGTAATTTTAATACTTAACTAGCTATAAAATTTTTATTTTTATAAATGCAGCTTTGATTGAGGTTCATCTTCTTTACAGGTTTCATACAGATTATTTTGGCACATAAATAATTGCATTTGGTTAATTTCTTGTTGAGTTATCATTGTTTGAATGAAGCAGCATAGTGGGGAAGTACCATTCTTCAGAAAATGAGTTTAAAGTTTTGAAAGAATGTATTTATCATGATCTACTTAAAATATATGCCAAAAATTACTATTTAAAGCATTAAAAGCTTCCGGAAGAGTAGCCCACACCTTCCTTTTCCATTATTTTATTTTGATTTCACTTTTTCTTGTCACATAAACATTTTCTTCTCTGTTTCTGCAGTGGTGTCGATTGGCGCAAACTTTCATATATTCTTTATTTGTTTCTATTTTCTATACGTTGTACCATGGAATATTTAGGATTGATACCCACCCTCTTCATAATTTCCAATTCTGGTTTGTATCCACTGTTGAAGTGAAGAACTGCGTCGAAAACTAAAAGTTTCAGAACACCGGCACCCGAAAATTTAGTTTTTGGACACCGTTTCCAAATGAGGGAATGGAGGCATTCGTTGGTGTTTTGCGTTATGCGTTGAAGACACTTTTCTAGCATTTCTGCAGAAGATAATCTCCTATAAAGTGATTTGAAGTATTTTAGAATCTTCATTGGCAATCCTCCTTTGTGTTTATAGGAATTTTGCTTCCCATGAGTGGTGGCATGTTTATATGAGCACCAGCTGTCACTGCCTTTGGAAAATTTAGTATGCAGAAGAAGAGTATCCTGAGCACTAAGGGGGTTAAATGTGCTCCAAATATTGCATGTGACATTGCCTTCACAGAGCAAGTGCTATTGCGTAAAGCTAGGCCAAAATAATTTTGCATTGCATTTACCACATAAAAAAATTGCAAAATGCACATGGAAATAAACATTTAAAAAGTAAATAAAACTAGTGTAATACAGTTAAATTTACAGTTAAATATCGTTTCAATATCTCAGAAGCATAACATTTCAAATTAAATTTATAAAAATTTGTTTGTTTACATTTTTTTTAAGAAAACGAAACTAGAATTTTTAGTGAAAGCCTCCCAAGAATAATCCTTATAACTCAAGAAATATTCTGAATGTTGGCAATATCTTGATATAGTTTGAAAACTAAAGAATCAGAGAACACTTTGACAATAAAAAAATATTCGATATTTTGAACGATTTTCGAAGTTTCAATTGTGTGCGTACACCTTAGCATTTTAAAAGACAATATTATCATCGACCAGATTTAAAAAGCAAGTCATACATTATTTTAAAAACATTCTGACTTTTGTAGCCATAGAAAATGAACGAAATCAATAAAATGTGACATGAATGAGCGGTAAGTTGCTCATACTCTAGGCCTGTTGAACTCCCATGAAGAACAGGAGCGGTTAGAAAAATCTTTTTGTATTTTCGGTACATCTCTTCTGGAAAACCGATGCTCTTTTACGACAAATTGCCTGTACCGCTTCCCTCGCTTTACAGAAGTTTCACGCGTAGAATGAAAGCACCCAGACGATTAAAGGACCTATTTCGTTTTACAAACAAAGATTAAGCAGATGTTACTGTTGTGTGTGGATTTTGCAGGTGGTAACTGTCGGGCAACTGAGTAGACTCATCATCTGTATTACTTGCGTAAATCTAATCCTGTGAATTTCTGCAATTCATCAGATCCTAAGGAAACATATGACTAAACTAGTTCGTTTAGTGATATGCTCACAAAAATAAAAATCGACGATATATCCCCTTTGACAAACGTTCATTCGTCAAATTAGACCAAAATATGAATGGGAATTTCCGTATGTTAGCGAGTGATGTTGGAAAATTTAACAAAGTATAATGATTAAAATCTTCCTCGAAAATGAGTATTACCTTTAACCCTGTAGTTTAAATGGACCCTTACCGTTCAAACTGCAACGGAAATTACGAAGTTCCGAAATTCAGAAGAGGTTAACATTTTATCCATGACAATTGCAAAATAATATCGAACACAGCGTTTCTGGAGAATGATACCATTGTCATCTGTGTATTACAAAATGTGTTACATCCATGTCATCTAAATAAATCATTAAAACTAATTAATTTATAAAAAATGAATATTACGATTAAAACGTACGGTTTTAGTTCTTCGCACCCTAAATCTTAAAGAAAATATCAATTCCAGTCATATTAATGCTCAGAATTTCTACAAAGGCTAATAATTAAATAAATAAGTGTTTGCGGTTTTAATTGCGTGTATGTTGGCGCTTTTCAGGCCAGACCATTTGAGCTAAAGTTACCAAATTTGGTAAGTGTAGGTGATGGGGAGGGAATGTGCCCCTCGGAACGATTTTTTGGTATTTTTAATTATAATTTTAATTAATGAAAAATGAGCAACATTTAGGAGTTTTTACGCTATAACTTTTGCAAATATTACAGCACAAAATTGATTTTTGCATCAAATTAAAAATCAGAAGAAAAAAAAAACATTTTTAAGGATACCAATTTTTTGATCTGCAATTTAAGTTTTAATTTTTAGCGAATTTTCAACAAATATTTTAACTACATTTTTCAACAATTTATTTCGCACAAAATAAAAATAAAAGATTAAAATGCAATATTCTCTGCATATTTCAATATATCATATTAGAACACAATTTATTGAACGGCCAAGCACCACGTGCTAATGCAAGTTAAACGATATTTTTGTTCATTTCAATTGTTTCATTGAATTAGTAAATTTAGTATTACAAACAATCAAAAATGATGATTTGCATTGTTTAAAAAATATCGTATTTCCTATTTTTTAAAGAAGCTTTTGTAAATGCAGTGGTAACACGTTGTTAAAATTTTATTTTTAGATGCTCGTGCAGATAATAAAATTTTAATTTTTTGCCTACGGATTTTTGTTGACGCCACAAACCTCATCCCAAAAATAACATCATGTTCTGACAGGAAAATGAAATTTTTGCGTCAAGGGGAAAAATTATCTTTTATCATAGAGTTGGTATTATGTTAGTATCGATATTATGGCGAATTAAAAATATAAAATCTGCATTATTAAAAAAATCACTGCGATCAAATCGGATTTGATCGCAGAAGATAAAAATGTTTATTTATTTATTTAAAAATTTTATTAAAAGTGTCATGAGCATTTTGTAGAATATAATTCCATAGTTCAAAAAGACAGTGCAAAATTTAAATTTTATATTTTTTTATAAAAACATTTATTGACCGAATTAAAATAAAATATTTTAAACACATCGGTTAAATGTTGCGAATGTAAAACTTGAAACTTAATTTTATAATGGATCAGAGACATTGCAACATCAATATTCTACGACTATGCTTCCAATTTACATATTCAAATATATATATATATATATATATATAGAGAGATAGAGAGAGAGAGAGAGGGGGGAGAGAGGGAGACAGAGAGAGAGAGAGAGAGATGAGGAGTTTTCCTTTTCATTTCAGTTTAATATTTCCATTCTAATTCAAAGTTGAAAGGAGCTATTTTAGGAGCTGATAGAAAAACAAAGTAAGAGATTAGTACTGTTATGAACTGAACTGTTCATTTTATGACAGAATCCTATGGCTATCAAAATTTGAAACTTAAATATATTTATCAGAAAACGCAATGACACAAAGTTAAATAATATTTTAATTCCAAATTTTAGCGATCATTAATCATGATGAACCGGCTGGTTCTCAAAAGCAACTAGTTAACAATAAAAATTAGTTTCCTAGTGTTTAATGCCAGAAAATGCTGTTTCTGATCTTTTGACAAGATAATGATGTATTTTTTATCTGTTTTTTTATCGTATTGGTAGTCAGTACGATGCTAGTGTTGTTATGAAATATTAACTCATTTTTTATTACATAAAGTTTTATAAATAGTTTTTAGGCAAAATCTTCCATTAATATTTAAGGTTTATGAGACATTACATTAGCTATTCCTTCATTCTCTTGTAATCATGTCTGAATACACATTACATGCAGTTTTAATGAATTATCGATGAATTTTTTTTTAAACCGTTTAAATTTAAAACGCCAACTTACAGATACTAGGAAGAAATTTGAACCTATAGCAAAGTAACTATGCTTATTTTATTTTAAAAAATTGCCCTAACGATGAAAAAAGGTAGGAACAAAAACAAAAAACCATATTATACTTTATACCAAAATAAAAACACATGCATGAGTTACAAAGAGTTTTCTATGAAAATAATTCAAGCATTTACATTTAAAATTATGAAATTTTCATGGTATGAAAATGGTTTGCCTTAATTGTAAAATGTATTCGCCAGTATAAGCGTGCCATTTTTATTCAGATATGCGACAGTGAAAAGATATTTAAAAAACAGAAAGAGTAAACAAAATTAACAATGAAATTTTTTTAAAAAAAACTTACTTGGGGGAATTTTGTGGGTATATTTTTCAGTTTTGAAGTGAAAGCTTTTTTTAGCTAAGTAAAGGTCATAATTTTAACAGAATATTCCACCACTGGTTTTATAGATAACACTTTAATATTTGTTCAGTGTTTTTTATGTTGTTGTAGCGTACAAATTTTAAATCATACTTTTTATCCGATTTCCTTTATTTTTTTACTTGTTTTTTGAAACATCCTTTTTTCAGTATTGGAATATGCATTACCAAATTGAGCATGGACTCTTTACTGTATCATTTTAATAGTTATCCAAGACGCCAATTTAAATTAAAGATTTGAATAGTCGCGTTGCATGTATATTTAATATCAAGAAAATGTGTCGTCCCATTTTAATATTGAAATCGCATGAAATTTTTTAATTATAAATGAAAAAGTAAAGTTATTGGTTTAGAAGCTGCCTTCTAGTATCAATTAGTTTAAAGGG
>JAOUZG010001879.1:1850460-1866787 GCA_026289955.1 Argiope argentata | reverse complement strand
ATATATATATATATATATATAATACAGAGAACTAGATTTTTTTTACATATTACTTGCCAGAATAATTTACAAACATAAATCAGATTAATTAAAATTTTATGAACTATACTTATAACTTATTATAATATTAATTTAACTATTTTAAGCCTCATAATTCATGATATTCCTTTCAGTAAATTATTAACTTCAGGCATTATAGAACTGGTTTTCGTAAAGTTTTGTCTCCAAAGTTTTTTATGCAAAGTCATTCGCATGTTGCAGAAGTTCGGTATTCATGTTTCTCAGCACTCAGAGAAAGAAGATTATAAACAAGTAATATAAAAAACAATTTTTTAAAATCAATTCGGTCTTACGTCAGCAAAGGTTTTTTTATTTGAATTATTTTTTATTAAATAATTAAAATAATGGCAATTTTCCTGTCTACATATGGTGTTGGACTATTATTTTTGTTTGTTGCTATTTATTCGTTTCCTTTTTTCCCCTTTCTAATTTAAAGTTGATGGCGGTATCACGAAAACAAAGAGAATCTTCAACTGGCGGGACCAAACTCGTAGCCGAAAAGATACGAATCCAGCTCCCAACCAACCAGGCTTTCCGGGCCTGGTGTTGCCTTGAGATTAAAATTCTATTTTAGTTACTTTTTATTAAATTATTACAATTGTTGTTATTTTCGTGTTCCGTTTTACAACGGAAGGAGGGGTGCGATAACGTTTGAGAGTATGAACCGTTGAGCACTCGAGTCCAGAAGTGCTCACACCCGTCAAAAACACTTTTTATGGGAAGGGCTGCATTCATTCATCCATAGATTGTAATTTAGATCTAGAACAGAGAACGATCACCTCTACTCCAGTAAGCACAGAAATATCACTCTCGACATGGAGGACTTGTGACCACGACAAATGAATGTTACATTTGTAACGTTCACCGCACACACACACATACAGAAAGTCTTCGGTTGGCGGGTTCGAACTTGTAGCTCAAGGGATGCGAAACTAACACCTACCAACCAGGTTATCCAGACCTGATAATTACAATTACTATAAATAATCGATCAAAAATTTCTACTAGCATTGAATTTTCAACTCCAATTGATTATTCAAAACCCATTGTGACTTTTCAAAATGCGCGATTTTACTACATAGTTGGATAATGCAACACAAATTTTTAATGTATTTATTCTCAATTATTTTAATTCGAAAGTACTTCAAAATGAGTCGAAAAAATCGATTAATTTACAATGTTTATTTTACCTGCATCAAACATTACGAAGATAAACATAATCGTTTAAAATAATCTGCTGAAAACATTTTAAGCCTAATCTCATTGGCGTGGGGTAAAAACTAACTGAATTCGCGATGGAGAAATGAAGTTGAATTTTTGTCGAGAAAGTTAGTTTGTAATTAATTAGTAAAAAATTAATTAATTAATATTTGAAAAAACAGTCTTAACGTCAAATGTCACCCACTACAAGTTTTTTAAAAAGTTACTTGAACTTCAGTGGATGAATAAAAAGTATTCTATTAACGATGGAAAATTTGAACAAGATATATATAGGGGAGTGTGAAATTGGACACTTTCCCACACGTTGGAAAACAGCCACTGTGGTTCCCATTTTAAAACCTGGTAAAGACCCCACTAGCCCAAGCAGCTATCGTCCAATTTCTTTACTCCTCACGCTCAGTAAAATTACTGAAAGTGTTATTTTAAATAATCTTAATAATTTTCTAAATGATAAAAACATCCTGTGCCCAGAGCAGTTTGGCTTTAGACCAAACCTGTCAACTACCCACCAATTAGTAAGAGTCATAGAATACATAAATGAAGGCTTCCCAAATAAACAAAAAACAGTTGCAATTTTTCTAGATATTCAAAAAGCCTTTGACAGGGTTTGGCAGGATGGATTAATACACAAACTCATAAATTATAATATTCCCCCCTACATCATTAAAATTATTATCTCATATTTGAACAACAGAAAATTCCAAGTTAATGTAAAAAACGAGTTTTCCGAAGTCAAAACAATCAAACCTGGAGTTCCGCAAGGCTCAAAATTGGGTCCAGTTTTGTTTTCATGTTACATCAACGACATCCCCAAACAGTTCAACACCCTACTTTGCTTATATGCCGATGACACTGCAATACTGGCTAAAAATAAAAATCCAAAGTACATGCACATAGTACTAAATAGACACTTAGATGAAATTACCAAATGGATGAAGATCTGGAAAATTGAAATCAATCCAGCAAAAACAGAAGCAGTTGTCTTTCACAAAGGAAATAGCAAGGCGAAATTTCCCAAAATTAAAATTAATAACCAGATTATTGAATGGTCTCAGCAGAGCAAATATTTAGGAGTCACGTTGGACTCAAAACTCACATTTAAATTTCATCATCTAAAACTCAGAAATAACTTCCGAGGAAAAGCGCGCAAATTTTTCTCCTACTTTCTCGGAACTCAAAATTGTGCAGGGAAGCAAAAATACTTATTTTTACTGCCTATTTGCGTCCGGTACTAACGTATGCATGCCCGACATGGGGACATGCAGCCAAAACGAATATTAAAATAATTGAAACCCAATTTAATCTCACAATTAGAAAAATAGTTAACGCCAAATGGTATATGAGTAACACCGATATTAGGAAAGCACTAGACTATCCCTCTTTTAAAGAAATAGTCAAAAAATTAGCAACAAACTTTTACAACAAAATTGATGCAAGCAATAATGAAGCATTTAAAAATATCCCCAAATACAAAGCTGATCCTAAAATTAAGAAACCAAGAAATGTCCTTCTTATTTAAACTCGCTTTTGTTAAATAAATCTCTGATTGATTGATAACCCCTCCCCTGATATAGATGTGTGCTCAGCCACTTCACATAAAATGTGCTCCTTAAAACTCTAATCAATCCTGCTATACTCATATCCAAGATCTTTTGGTCAAATAAGCTCAAAAAACTCAAGCACTTAAATAGTATCACCTCAACATCCAATCAAAATGCACGCTCTAATACAGTAACCAATGGGGATGCGGAGCTTGTGTAGATCTGCTCTCTGTTAACGTGTATCTCTCTCAGTCCATGTCATTCTAGCAACAGCACTGGAGACTCTCACATCGCCAAGCCTGGAGGTAGCTCGGCAACGGGCTGGAACTCCGTTGATCTTCTTCCATGTGAACAGCGGGAATTGAAATAAATAAAATGCTGAAAGAAAGCAAATCGTACCCATCCACAACGCTTGATACTTAATTTCATAGTTTATCAAAAAGATCTCCAATACACAAAGGGAAAAATTAACTTTATTGAGTAATTGATGCATCTTAGGACCAAATTAAACACGGACATAAGAAACATGCATGGGGACTAAATGACTAACTTTTAAACTAACATTACCTTTAATTCAATAACTAACTTTTAAAATAACTTTAGAAAGTGGGACAAGAAGTGAAAAAGTATAACTATTTTATATTAAACATGATAACGCACATTAACAAATTCAGTTTTTTTAGAAACATTAAAATATTTGGAAAATTTGCTAAACAAGTAATTATTTATATAATTGACTTAAAAATAAACATTTGTTTCTCAAATTTCAGTTCAATGTAGCATATTGGATACTGCTTAATCCCTTTTTTTTTACATCTTATATCCCTGAATCTTTTTTAATCCTTTCTGTATTCAATAGTCAGAATTAAAAAGGCAGAGCATTCATAAGGAATCATTTCAGTCAAAGAATTTGTGAAATTTTTAATTTCTTTCAATCTCGTAAGTAAACATATTACAATTTTCTTTAATTAATTTTATATATGTTAGATGTAATATTGTGTCAAATAATAGATTGAATCTGTATGTAAAAATCGTGTATGCGTATGCATGATATTCCAAAACGGAAGCACCTTGATATATTATACGAGTCACACAAAGTTATCGAAAATGTAGATTTGTATTAAATTTTTTTAATATAATGTGTCAAGATATTGATTATCCATGGGTCAGTCTTTCTGTGAGTGTTTGAGGAATTATTTAAAAATACAAAAAATAGATAAATGAAGTTTGGTACGTTGCTTTGACATTTTTACTACAAAAATATCGAATTTTCTCTTCAATATAAAATATGCAAAATTCCTAATTGTTTCAATTTAGTAATGCTCAACATATTTTGGCTGTCACTTATCCACCATTCCAGTCGGGCGGAAGATTAAATGCCCCAGAGCTTAGGCGCTTCCAAAAACCTCCAATATCATTGGCATTGTTTCTATGCAAATATACTAAAGAATACGGATAGCGCTACTCTGCATTAGCATATGCATACGAGAAAATATGAAGATTAATACTACCGTTGATCTTTATCATGATTGTAAATCCTTAGATTACTTTTAATAATAATAATAATAATAATAATAATAAAATATTAATAAAAATTGTTTTGAAGTTTGGGCCCGACAACTTTTAAGATCGATCCACACCAAAGTGTGCAGTTTATGAAGTTTTCTTCCATAAGAAACACCTGCCAAAATTTGAGTAAAGTAATGCAAATTCATTTATTTGATCTTAGTAAATAACAGTTTATGATTTCAAGCCATAGCTATGAACTCTAAAACTTTTCCATATTCATAAATAGTTTATTGTTCACGCAGCATTGAAGCCTTTATTTGCATTATTTTCCATTAGTAGGTTCTTAAAAACATGTCATTAAAAGTCGTGCTGCATTTTGAACAAGATTTATCAAAAGTTATGTTATTTAACCATTCAGATGTTAGCCTCTAATGAAGAAGTCTCTTTAGCATAACAAAAAAATGCTTCAAAAAACTGTAAAATAAATACAGAATTTTTGAGTTATTAAATTTTTTTATAGATCAATCGTTTTATCTAAGAAAAGTATCTTCTTTGATTGATAGAAAAATATGTTAAGATAGTTTACAGAGTAGAAACTTTTAAAATGTTATCAGCTAAAAATTTTCAAACATTTATTTTATTTTGCTATTTTTTTTATCTACATCAAGGTATAAATCTTTATAACCAAGTATTAAACGTTAAAATATTAATTGTTACTGATATTAATAAATATCGAAACATTAATAATTGAACTTCCCAGATATAAATAACTTTTTTTTTAATTTTTTAATTGTTTCTTTTATGAATTTCAAAGAGATTATTTCATTCCGTTCATTAAAGAACTTTAAAAAGTAGTCGTATCATAAAAACTCGGACACATAACAACAACACAATATAAATTTGAAAAGTTTACACAATATAAATTTGAAAAGAGAAACAATATAACAGTATACTTTATTATATTCTTCAAAATTTAGGCCACTTTAAAACACAAAATTCAATTTCTTCTGTTTACTTTGAGCGAAGAAAAATAATTAGAGATTAGAGTAAAAAACATAAATTTGCATTTTAAAAATAGTTTAATTGTAAATGCGAAATATATTTAATTTATTAACTATATATTGATAGCAATTTCGAATATATTCCTTCTGAGCTTCTAATGCGTCAATGCGATGTTTATTTACAAGAAAGCATAAAACTGCATTCTGAATAAAAATTCAATGGAACTTTAAAACAAAATTTCGCTCAAATAAGCTTTATACGAGAAATACTATTGAAACTAAATACAAATTGAATCTAACAACACAGACGCTTATGGGACATACAATTTGAGAAATTTTTTTGTTCCTGTTTTATTCAACGAGATCTTGTTCCTCTCTTACGCCGTCTCCATTCACAACGCCCTTTGCCCTGAATGACTCTTCGAGCCCTCAGTTCCTTTGGCATCTTTAAATGGTCGTAAAACATCCATTGTGTTGACTCCCTTCCGATCCATCAAGATGTCCACACTTGTTGAGGGAAAGAAATACGTTAAAATGCGTCAGCAACGCTTGGAGAAAAGACAATCCCCTACGTTATTTTCCGTGCAGAGTGAAAGAGTGTCGTTTCTTGGCCAACGTTAAAGTACGTGCAGCGCGTTTGCAGTGACGTCTTAAGGCTACGTCGAAATACGTGTGTAACCCTTAGAGGGTTAAAGTGTTACTGAAATTTTTAAATGGCTGATATTGATACTTTGATAGTAATTTAAGATTTATTATATAAATTACTTATGGGAAATAATTTGATTTCCATCAGAAGGTTGTTACAATTTTATCTTCAGAAATAAAACACTAAGGAATCATTCCGATTAAAATTACATATTTTATTTCAGGCGCTTCTTACGTGATCTGTGCGAATGCTGTTCAGACAGGAAATACATCAGACACGGCTCTCGCCTAGTTCCTCCATCACTTACGATTGAACAATATAAACAGTTGCATAGAGAGGATATCTTTCACCACAAAATATTCCTCCCCCCAGTCAGTTGGCGAACGGTATTACATTATGAAAATATACTAAATTATAATACAACAAAAATAATATGATGACATACCATATATACAACAGAGAAAAATTCTGTTATATAAAACAATTTTTGTAATCAACGATAATCAAAAGATACATTCACACATAAAATTTTAAAATTAATACTCATAATGGAACATGAAATTCAAATTTTTTCAAAAATATATAAACAGATGAAGTTATATTTTGAATAACAAAATAAACAATTAAGTTATGAATTGTTCCAAAACTTTAGGAAATCTGACACGTCTTACAGATTTAGTTTGAGGAAAGGTTTTACAAATTTGTTTTTTTATGCAATGTTTGCTCACTTTCACCTGCTTGGGTTTACTCACGTGAGGAACAGAGGGAACATTGTTATAGTCATCCAAACGAAACGCTGGTTTGACTTGATCTATTGACACAGATTTCTTTTTTCCATTCACAAGCATTGTGAAAACTCTTTCACTTCTTATGAGGACTATATGAGGACCAGTACAAGGTTGTGAGAGTGGAGGTTGAACACTGTCAACTCTCAGAAACACACGTGAACAGGTTTTTAATGCCGTTGGAACAAATATAGAATTTCCTCCATGAGCAGAAGTTGAAACTGATTGCAAAGATCTCATTTTATCCCGTAGCAGTGTGACGTATGTTGGATTACATGTAGAAATCTTGTTAGATGAAAAAAGATCAGATGGCAGTCGTGGAGTTGTTCCATACACCAATTCTGCGCATTTCGCCTTATGTCATTCTTAACAGCTGAAAGCATACCAAGAAGAACAATTGGTATAATATCATCCCACCTAGATGTCTCATGAGCCTTAATTGCGCTCTTGAAATGACAATGCATTCTTTTGATGAGCCCATTGGCCTTTGGATGATAGGGACATCAATGAATCCGTTTGGTTCCAAGGATGCAATTCAGTTCTTTGAAAAGATTTGATTCAAAGTTTCTACCATGGTCTGTTGTTATGATTGCAGGACAACCAAAACGATATATCCATCCAGATAAAAAAGATCTACAAATGGTTTCAGCATTCATGTCCGCTGTAGGTATTACTTCCATCCATCTTGTAAATCAGTCAATTATTGTGTGACAATAACTTTTACCATTCGACGGAGGAAAAGGACCTATGAAATCAATATGTGTATGCAAAAATCTGGCATCAGGTAAGGCAAACGTACCAAGTGGCGATTTTGTATGTCGATGAATCTTTGGTCTTTGACAGGGTTGACAAGATTTCACCCACAATTTTATATCTCTCTTGATATTAGGCCACACAAAACATTGTGTAATCATTTTTGTTGAGGTAGCAATACCAGGAAGAGAGAAACTATGTAGGTGTTTAAAAACCTGTTTGCGGTAATTCTTGGGTATGAAAGGTCAAGGAACATTTGTGGGAATATCGCAGGTAAGCGTGATATTTTCCAAAGGAAAATATTACTGTTTCAATATTAAAGGTGGTGTATTTTACTGAAGAAGTTGTTTGAGTTCATCATCTACTAACTGAGCTGATGCAATGTCCTTATAATCAAGAGAGCTTTTCTGTGAAATTGAATCAATCCGGGAAAAGGCGTGAGCTCCTACATTTTCTGTACCCAGAACATGCCGAATATCTGTAGAGAACTGCGAAATAAAATCCCAGTGTCTCAGTTGACGTGGACTGAATTTGCCAGCTTTTTGTTGAAATGCATATATAAGAGGCTTTTGATAGGTATAAATTGCAAAGTCTCTTCCTCCCAATATGTGCCGAAATCACTTGATCATCGTATGGCTAATAGTTATCTATCATATGTTGACCATTTCTTTTGCGAAGAAGTCAGTTTCATTGACAAGAATGCCAGTGACTACCAGGTATTATCACTAAATTGCATTAGAGCACCAACAACAGCAAAATCCGAAGCATTAACCCAAGTACTTAGCTACGCATTTGGTTTTGGGTGATATAATAAAGTTGCATGAGCAAGAGCTTCCTTGATCTGTTCAAAAGCTGTGTTGGCCTCATTTGTCCATGTAAGATCTTCTGATTTGGTGCTAACTGTTTTCTTTAAACGCTTTTTATTCTTTTTGCCTTCGAGTAATTTTACTAAGGGTTTAAGTACATGGGCAGCTTGTCGAATGAAGCATCTATAGTAGTTTAAGATGCCAAGAAAACGACGTATCTGTGTGAAAGTGGATGGTCTAGGAAATTTTAAAATAGCATCTACTCTATGTGGTAAAGGTTTTTTTCCAGCTTCACTAACTTGAAATACTAAAGATTCTAATATGAGCACTCCTAATATGCACTTGGAAGGATTAATAAACAGTTCGTACTGATCCAAACTCTCAAAAAGTAATCGCATGTGTTGTAAATGCTCTTCCTCAGAAGATGAAGCAACTAAAATAGCATCGATGAAAGCGTACACAAAATTTAGTCCTCTTAGAACTTCATCAACAAAACGCTGAAAGGTAGAAGCGGCGTTGCAAAAGCCGAACTGCATTCTAGTACTTTCATACAGTCCAAATGGAGTGGTTATGGCAGTTTTATGAATATCATCTTCGTGAATAGGTATTTGATGATAATCTTTTATTAAATCAACATGTGAAAAAAAATTGTGTTGCCATGCAGCTCTGAAGTAAAATCTGAAATGTTTGGAATAGAGTATTTGTCCTTTTTAGTTTTGACATTCAAAGCACGATAATCCCCAACAGGTCTCCAATCATTACTCTCTTTTTTGGGCACTATATGTAAAGAAGATGCATAATTACTTTTAGAAAATCTAATATGGCCCAAATCAAGTGTATGTTGAAATTCTGCTTTTGCTGCTTTTAACCGATCAGGAGCTAATCGTTTAGACTTCGCAAAAGCAGGTGGACCAGAAGTTTCAATATAAGGTTTTACATTGTTTGATTTCTTTAGAAAAGGAAGGAGGTTTAACGATTTGAGGAAACTCTCTTAAAACATCATGAAAAACACTCTTGCCTGTAATTAGTTTAATGGAATGAACTGTAGATGGTACAATTTTCCAACGAGTATTTAATTTGGTAGCATTATCTATTAATTGCTTATTTAGAAGATCAGGTGAAATATTAAAATAATATAAAAAATTAGCTCCTATTATAGGCACCGAAACAGATGCAATTAGAAATGGCCATCGAAATACTCTTCTTAAATTTAAATCTAGAGTCAAAAGTCTCTTACCGCATACATTGATGGGAGATGTGTTCGCGGTCGATAGTTGCTGTATACAATTCTGTTTCCTTTTCTCTGCAAATGATGCAGGGAGCACACTAAAATCAGATCCTGTATCGATGGGAAAAGAAAAGTTTGATTATCTGTTCTTGATAAATAAGGGACGCGAAACTTGAGGCAGAGAGGATGTAGTCGCTTTTATTTCTCGCCCGAGGAGTGTTTTGAAAAATTGCATGGAGAAATGCATTTCATTGCTGCTTTTGGGAATTTCTTGTAAAGTAGGGTCTTTAGAACGGGAAGAAAAACGGTGGCGTGGAAGAGAACGACTTCTGAAATTTTGCTTCTTGCATGCAATCGAAAGTCCGTCGATTCGCCTATAAAGTCTTTCTATTTTCTGAAGAATTCGATTTTCGCCGGTTGAAGTTATTTCATTAGCCGACAGAGACACATTCGAAGAGTTCACTTCGATTATTCGATCAGCAATTTCTGCGGCTTTTTTCACAGTTATTGGTGTAATTGATGCCAAAATAGTTTGAACAGATTTTGGCATTTGCTGCAAGAAAAGTTCCAGCAAAAATTCTTTCGGAACGTTGTGTGAAACGGCACGACGATTCATAGTCCTTAGTAGTTCTGAAGGTTTTCTATCTCCTAATTCCTCACAGGAGAGCAATTTTTCGTATTTCTTGTTGCGAAGACTCTCCGGATCTTTGAATAAGACGCGTTTTAATTGAAGTATATGGGTCTGCTGCATCGGGATTTATAATGACATCCCGTATTATAGTTGCGGCTTCCGCAATTATAATACGGGATGTAGTTAACAATGTAGATGCAGTTTAACAATGTAGTTAAATTTCGTTGCACTTTTGGTCACCGGTTTCGGTACACCAAGCTCGAAAGTCCTTTCGCACATAGCAAACCAGAGATGTGGATCGCTGAAATTGTAGGGGGGAATTTTAACAGCCGCCTACTTCAACCATGCTGGGAAAACGAAAGCGGTAGTAGCGAAGATTTTTTTTTCTTGTATTGTCCCTATTATAAAATTGTCCGGTTAAGCATTATGGGAAATAATTTGATTTCCTTCAGAAGGTTGTTATAATTTCATCTTCAGAAGTAAAACACTAAGGAATCATTCCGATTAAAATCGCATACTTTATTTCAGGCGCTTCTTACAGGATCTGTGCGAATCCTGTTCAGACCATTACTTACGATTGCGCAAAATAAGCAGTTGCATAGAGAGGATATCTTTCCCCACATACTTATAAATGACGTCTTTAAAATACTCTCTTATAATTAACTCCTCTCCCACCCCATATAAAAAACTATTAGGTGTTGGCAAATTTTTATTAATTTTATTTTTAAAACAATTTCACTCACATATAACGTTACAAATCCTCCTAACTTCAAGTTACACTTCATATAGAAACGGTTTGCAATCGCATAATGTAATTTTCACTGTAATCTCACATTTAGGGAATTTTAAAGATTAAAAAGTATTTATATAAAATCAGCAGTCACAAATTTTTCTCCGAACTAAACATTATAAATAAGGATTTGTTTTTTTCATCATCTGAAATAGAATTGGACAGACAGCACTCATTTAAATCAGATTACCATTTCACTTTAACTTCTGTTCTTTTCACAAAAATTAAAATAATTTTACTGCCAGTGCAGATTTTTCCGTAATTGTGTTTTTCGACAGCTCTATGGTATTTTACAAAGAAGATTAAATTATTATTATTTGTTTTATTTGTTTGTTTATTTTTAAACAAAGAGATGGGCGGAGAAAACTACAACAACTGCAAAAAAATGTGTATTATTTACCTTAGCACTTTATTTTTGTTAAAATCTTATAATATTGAAAAGGTTGTAACAAAAGAATTTTCAACTTTACAGCTGCAGAGAGTTGTCAAAATATTATTCAAATTTTTTTCATTGTGATACGGAAATATAAAATCTCCTACTCTTCCTCCACATGCTCTGAATCTATCAATAAATTTCATAAATACCTTTCCAAAGCAACTCGCACAGGATGAAATGCGTTGGAATTTCGAAACATAAAGTTAAATGTTAATATTTTGCAAGCCACAAAAATTATAATATAATACCCCATGCTGATTATTAAATTTACAATTGAAAACTTTCACACAAAAGTTTTGCTTAAGCTGTTTTAAAATGTTTCAGGATTTCAGGACATATTTTGTATTCATTTGCCTTTGTGCATAGAACAGAATAGAAGTCTTTTTATGGAACTCATCAAGCGCCAGTCTAACTCGCCCAATTGATATTTCCTTAATCTATTAATTGATTAAGAACTTCTTGTGAAAAAACTTTCTACTTACAACTTTTTAAAATATCAATTGTAAAAATAAATAAATAAAATGAAGAATAAAATCAATTCAATCAAAATCGAATAATAACAATGGAAAAAGAAAAAGTACCCATGTGTAAAAAAAACATAAAAAGTAATTGAATAAATAGAGGTGGGGGGGGACTATTTAGCAAAATTGCTTTTAAGTTTTTCAAAATTATATTTCCAAGAACTGTAGAAGGAATTTTATTTTGATTCTTTTTAATTGCATGGATCGATTACTTCTAAATCCAGCAAATCTATAACCAAAATATGGTTTGGATTACAGTCAACTATTATTTTTCTAATTTGGTTATCAACGACGTTAACTTACTAACAGCAATGAAGAGGGGGGGGGTATTTCTAAGTGAGAGAGTCTCGCATTCCGAGTTTCATAAGAGATCTGCAAAATTTATACTTTTAGAAAGTGATTGGTTCATTGACTACCTGCCCGTCCGCATATAAACTAACCTTACATTGATAGGAACCTTACAAAAATTTAAGCCCGCTGATTGGTTGGACTCATCCTACGTCAGGACCTGTGATGTCAACTGATATATCTGTGTACTAATAGCGATCCTTTGTTCTTTTTTTTTGACATAACTACTTAATACATATTATTTTTTCATTCTTTTTGAAATGTCTGTGTTTTCGGAGACTAAATTTCCAACTTCATTTTGTAGTGAAGTTGAATCATATGCACGGAATGTAATTACTGTTCGCAGCGATGTGAAAAATTTAGAATTTTTAAGAGACAAAATAATATAATAAAAAATTCCCATTCTTCTAACCACGAATATTTCTTCATGGAAGATTTAAAATAATTTGTATAATTTTTCCAAAATTTATTTTTCAGGGAAATTAAGCATTCAAAAACTTATCTTATTTTCAATTGAAAAAAAAAGGGAAGCCATCTTTCATTTACCAAAATTTTTTATTTTCATTCAGAAAAATTTCAAGGATTTTTAAAGGAATTCTTGTTTTTTTTTTCTTTTTTTCTGAAATAAACTTTATACAAGGAATTTTTTTAGAAACCAAAATTGCTACATAAACGTTAATTTGGGGCAAATATTATAAATTCTGTTGTGTTTTTTACAGATATAGCTCAAGAATATAGAGCAGATAGAAAGCAGCAGAATTTGAAGCTTATAACAGCTGGCTATTCAATTTTTTAAAAATTTAAATGTGTGTGATTTTTAATTCACGCAAAAAAAATCGAGTTAGCTAATTTTCATAATAGAGGGCGCCATGGTGTAATTTTAATTCGTTTCCAAAAGACGGTTAATTATAAATGTTTACCAGTGAATAAAATAAATGATACAAAGAAACATATTTTAATTGATGCAGAGGAATTTTTTGTTCACAATCTCTTGTTTGAATTGACGAACACGAATTCCACTTCGTGTTCGTCAATTTTCCGAATTTCGCTATCCATTTGTAGCATTCTTCAAAAATTTTCTCATCACTGCGTCAAAAGATTTGGTTTGGAGTAAATGATTCCACTTCATTATAAAATGGCGGGAAGATTTGTCTCCAAAAACAGAGACATTTCATAAAGATTGAGAAAAGGAAACTGTAGGAATTTTTTATGTCTAAGACCAGAGAAACACTGCGCTAATCCTTAAACATCACATTTCATGACGTAGGATGAGTCCAACCAATCAGCGGGCTTAAATTTTTGTATGATTCCTATCAATGTAAGGTTAGTTTATATGCTGCCCGTCCTGAGCTACCTCCAAGCTTGGATGAAATTCACAGGGAGAGCTGATGGGAGTAGGGCTTGGACTGGAAACTTGCTTGGTGATACTGGAATAATGGGGCGTGGCCAAGTTGAGAATGAGTAGGTTTTATTGGTTAATGAGGAAACACTATAAAGAGTGCTGCATTTCCAGTGACTTTAGGGCTTTTGAGACAGCATTAAGGAAAATGAACAGCTTATCCATTGGGGTAGTGGCTTTTACCATCTCTCTCATTGCACTGAGAATTTGGGGGAAACTATTAAATAAGTCACTGATTTCATCCATTATGACAACAAGATCACTTAGATTTTCGTTTGAATTATCATTGTTAGCTCTTTCAGGGGAGCTGAGTTTGTTAGTTTCCTCTGCTTGGGGGATATTTGTTCTTATTGATTGCGCAAACGATTAATTAGGTTTTACAAGATTTGTTCCTGTTTATTTGGGGATTATTGGGTTCGGGGAATTTTGGGCATTCTCAGTATGCTGCCGTATGACAAATTTGATCACAGTTAATACATCGGGGATTAACTAGCTTCTCTTTAATCGGACAATTCCTAGTCTGATGATTTCCACTATATTTAATACATTCTTGATTGTATTGCGCAGTTTTCAACTCTGGGCCCAAATAGATTACAGTTGTAGCATTGAAAAACTGTGGTTTTGCCGTGGTATTGTTCAACAATGACTGAAATATATTCGATTGAACTAGCCATATAGACTAGTAACAGTACTATTCATGTTAACTAGTACTATTCAGTACTATAACGCTAACAGTACTATTCCTGTTAAGTTCTACAAGCAAGAATGGGAGTGGTCTTCGTGTTTTCAGTTGGGTTAGCCTAACATCTTTGGTGACAGAGGAGCCTAATTTTTTAAGTTCCTTTACAGGAGCATCCTTCATGTATTCCGAGGGTAACCCCTTGAAAATTACTCTGATTTGTCTCTGAATTTTTGGTTTAATGACATAAAATTCAAAATTTCTCTCTGCTGAAACCCTGTATGCTATGGGCTTCTATGTTTTCTGGATAAGCCTTAATCAATACATTACTTAGAGGACTATTTTTAATTTCAAAAATTTGATTCAGCAGTTCTAGAATTTTATTAATATCGGACATTTTTGGCGGTATTTTATCAATTTTTTCAGTTACGAGAGTTTTATTTTCATTATCTTTATTTTTTTGCTCTCCTTGCAAGGGTTCAAATATATTTTTTCAAATTACATTATTAATCGATTTAGATATTTCAGAGGGCTCGGCAGATTTTCTTTTGGGGAATAGTTTAACTTCCTCAAGTATTTTATTCAAACAGCCAACAGAGTTAAGATAATTTTTTTCGCAATTCCGTAGCTCCAAATTGTCCACAATCTCCTTGAACCAGTTGTTGACTGGTTGGTGGAATTCGTGAGAGGGTTGGTTGACAAAAATCTTTTGCCAAGCAGAGTAGGTATTCTTTTGCATTTCCCCTTCCTCTATAAGGTTTTGTAGCTCTCTCAGACGTAAACAGATGACGCATGAGCAGTTAGAGTCATCAAAACTTTCATCAGATTCCATTCCCGAATTATCATCTTCTATGCATTGCCTTTTGGATGACAATCTGGAATCGACGACCCCCTTCCGAGACGAATCCTGAAAGGGACGAATCGAGGGCATAAATGTACCCTGTGCAACTGCTTGGTCATCGTGTATGCCTCCAGAACGTCCGTCTCCCTCCATAAGCGGAGACCGAATCAAAAGTGCCATGAAAAATTTGAAAATTTTCTGCTTTTATCTAATTTTACGCCCTTTTAAAGGATGGTGACCACGTAACTTGTACCGTTTCCTATCTGTTTAGTCCCCATGATCGGGAATGTCCAGCTCTATGTCGTAAAACCCTTACAACACCAGCTGTAAGGTTTTTCTAGATTTGTACTAGACTGCCGGTGTCGGTCTGTTTCCAGTCCTGACCTCTGACCTTCAACTTCATTTTCAATGGAAAATTTGGCTGATCTGACAAATTATTATGAAAATGTGTTTTCTGCATAAATGAGACGCATTTTATGAATTAATATGAAGGACTTGTCAATGAATTTCTATCTCTATTTATCGTTGATCGTGTAATACTTATAATACAAGGGTCGTATAATTATTTGGAATAATTAACAATAATTAATTATTCGATTTGATTATTTTAAAATAAATTAATCATCCATGAAATATTTAATTATTTTAATTTAACCCACAGAGTGCCTAATTATTCTGAGTAGGGCTTCTCTAAAATTTTGCAAGACCCGACAAAAAATTACTTCAAAGAATATCAGCTTCACGAGAGAGAGAATTCGAAAACCAATCCAGCATTTTTCATTTCCCAACTTTCCCAGCCGCAAGGAACCAGTTACCATAGTGGGAAAATGGATTCTTATCAATCTGGTTATCTTAATATTTATCATTGGGTCAGTCAGTAATTACTGACTGATCCAATGATAAACCTTCCCAACTTTTTTCTCAATAACCAATATGTGTTTAAAACTAAATTCTGGTCTTAATTCGTTTTCGAAAAGCTACCATGCCTTGGAAAGGGAAAAAAAATATTTTTTATTAAGGGTCTTAATTTTTCAACCTAAATGCACTAACATTTTTCAATAATTATATTGATTATTACCTATCTTTCATTATTTCATCAATTTTACAAAATAAACTCTATGTTTAAAAGTGT
>JAOUZG010001879.1:1833440-1850060 GCA_026289955.1 Argiope argentata | reverse complement strand
TATGTTTGTTTTCTATCCTTAGATAAAGTTAAATCAGTTTTTACAATGTCATTGAAAGCAAAAACAAACATAAAATCCTCTTACTGATGTCAAAAAGAAAAAGAGGGATTATAATATCTCTATATCTGTGATCCAGTTACAAAATTGTAGAAATTGTTCGAGATTTTTCGTCCGCCCCGTCAACAACATTAAGTTTTCAATGATTATGTGTGATTTTTTTAAATAAATAATTTTTTAAAAAATTTAGATAAAATTCATAAGCTAGAATATCATTGAGGGTGGCTAATCAAAATACAGAGGAATATCTTTCCCTACAGCCTTAAAATCATTGTTTATTATATTTTCATATTCATATTGTTATAAGTTCTATAGAGTGCTGAAATGCCAGAAATTATTTTAGATTCAATGCAAACGTGATCCAACAAAAGAGTGAGTGGAAATTTCTCCCTCTCTATGAGACAAAGTAACAATTCGATTTCGTCTCAATTATCTGTTGGGTCCCAGTTTACCACAAACATATGAACAAATGTTGACCAAGGAATTACTACTTAAATTGAGAGAATTGGTCAATGTTGAAAAAAAAACGCAAAAAGGGTTACAAAGTCCAGAAATACTTAACAACCTCTCTACTACAGACAGCTAACAGCATTCTTGATATGTTAGAATATTGAACAAAAAACCAGAAGCCGAAGCATCTTCTCAAACTGATAATGTTGAATAGTTCACAGAAACTCAATCAACTCAGCCAGTCAACAATGACCAAAAAGTTCGTCCCATGCAGAAATTGCAAATAAAAGACCTAAAAGCTAGACAACAAATCGTTTATATCCAAAAGAAGAAAAGCAGAATACAAAAGTAGAGGACTTCCTTAAAAAGGAACTTCAGCAGTCAGAAACAGCGGTCAAAATCGAATCCGTGCGATGAATCCAGAAAGGACGGCTAATTATCACACACAAAAGGGAAGAAGACTTAAAGAAGCTTACAGAAACCCTAAAAGAAAAAGAAGCTATTACTGAAAATATAATAACTGAAACACCTGGAGTGAGGCATCCTAGAATCATAATATATAATGTATCCAACAACGTAGCAATGGAAGATGTTCAAAGCGCTATTAGTGCACATACGGAAAATCCAGACGATATAAAACTTCGCTTTAAAATAAGAGGCAGAACTGAGAACACCTCTCATCTCCTCCTATAAGCTCCTAGTGAGGCTTTTCATCTTCTTATCAATTTGGAAAGGATTTTTATTAATTGGGGAATATTTCATCTGAGGAAATTCCATCATGTCATGCGTAGCTCAATCTGCTAAGCTTTCACCCATACAGCTAACTCGGGTCAGTGCAAAACTAATATTCTATTTTGTGGTCGCTGCAGTGTACGACATCACATCTGGATTTGCTTCTCTGAATTGTCGAAAAAATTTAGGTTGAGAATGAAGGATGCTGCCAATTCACATTACATTGTTATCATGTCAGAACATGATGCTATTTTGGGAAAGAGGTAGACAAAAATCCATAGACAAAAAATAAATAAGAAAAACAGTAGCCGAAAAATTGGAATTTTATTATCTTCGCGTTTCTATCGCATTGACAAAAGCTCTGATTTAAAAAAAATAAGTTAATGACTACATCAAATAAAACCTATAAAAAAGTCATTTTGAGCAAGCGATTATAATAGCAAATGAAACAAATAGAAAATGTAATATTTTTAAAACAATTAATGCGAGAAAAAGTTGAATTCAATGAAACCATTAAAATGAATAAAAATGCAATTTAACTGGAACGAGCACGCAATGATTGGTCGTTCAAGAAATTATGTTCTGACATGATGCATTGAAATATGTACACCAGATTTTATTTTAATCTTTTCTTTCTTTTGATTTCTTTTGATGTATACAACAGAAGCTGTTCACAATTTTTTGCTTTCTTTTTCGATGGCTGAGAGAGTTTAACGAACCATCCAAATGAAAGTGCGCTTCACTGCACGAGTTGACGATTATGCAGATAATGCCGGAGTATAATCTCTGAACAATTAAATGGAGCATATCTGATTCCTCTGCCCCACCAGCCTCTAGTCAGAAGCTTTGCCTTCTTTTACTTGATCTATTGTTACGCAACCCCTTATCTATTGTTTCTTTAATAGACAGGTTCCTTTCTCTTTCAAAATGATTGATAAATAAACCTTTAAATGATAAAAAACTGCTAAATGAACATGTTTTTTTTAAACGTTGATCAAAATTAATCGGATGATCAATTAATTATCAGAGATTAATCGAGGAATCAATCCGAAATTTTTAGCAGGCAATGTATATTTTTGCATTTCCTTCAACGTTCGGTATTTCCATACAGCAATTTCAGAATCATTGCTTTGATAAAACAATTTAATTAACTAAGCTCGATTTGGTAAACTTAACAAGATTCTGATAAACAATAGCGAAGACATCGAAAAAATCTTCTAAAATGTTTTTATGTTTTATAACGATTATGTTTCTAGGTTTTGCAACAGATTTTACCTACCATGTACCGTTCTGCTGTCTTTTCCGAAATTTGTTTGAAGTTTTCAATAGAATATAATTATTTATGATGTTGTTTAATAGACATTTTACTTTTTCAGTTGGTTACGCATTCGAAGGTAAATTTGGTAAGGCATATTCGAGTGGCTGATTTTTAAAAAAAACTTTTAGACCATGAATATTTTTTGGGACCAAAATGACTTTTTTCTTTGTAAGTTTCAATTAAAAGCAGTGAATTCGATAATAGCTGCTGCCAAAGATGTAACTAAGAAGGATTTAAATATTTTAATTAAAGATTATTGTTCACTTTAGAGATTGTGTAATTTAATGAGTATGCGTTATAGTATTAGAAATATGAATAGTTAAAAAGATAGTGAAATTTAAGCAAATAAAAAACGTGCATAAAAATATATAATCCAACTAAAATTGCGCAAAATTTTGAAAAACGGCTTCATTTGTTCATTCAATTTTTAATTAAGCAGAACACCCCATTTGCTCCTTGTTTTATTTTATTCATTTAGGAGGCAAATAATAAAAAAAATCTAATTAAATTGGAATAAGACAAATAATTACTTAGAAAATTCGAATCGTAATTTGAAATAATGAAGCTTGATTATAGTTTAGACTTGATTTGCATATATTTATTATAAAACTCTACTCTGAAGAATAAACCTATAATTTTCACACTCGAAAATATGCTACTTACTTAAAACGTAAAAGCATTTTAGAAAAGAGAGTGCTTAAAATTATAATTCCACAACGGGGGGGGGGAATTTATCCCAACAGTTATTTAGTAAGGATTTTTTTAACTCGTAAGAATGATTTCAATTACTTTTTTGAGTTTGGATTACTTGTTTATTATATACACACAAATAAAAGGTTAGTAAGAAATAAGTTACCCCTTTCAGAAGGCTCGAAATACATTCTACAGGATCAAATAAGATAAAATTTGAACAACTATTTTTTGAAAATATTGCGATTCACCTTTATTAATTAAGAAAAATTTAGTACAAAAATCATCAATACTTGGCGCTGTAACACGTCATTCATTTGCATATATTGAAAATGTGAAGCGTAATTTAAGTTTCAGCGCAAGTCTATTACCATTTTTCCTTTAGATAAAAAGACGACGGAAATACAAACATTAGTTCTACACAAACATTAGTTTCTTCTATGTTTTCGTGCCTATGTTGCAAGAAAACGCATTACTAGTGAAATTGATCTACCAGAAGCGTAACAAAAATTTTGCTGCATCTCTAAAGGAATTCATTCATATGAAGCAAATAGGAAGAGGTCCAATGTCTTCAGGTGTCCTGTGCAAGATGATTCAGAAGTTTGGAAAGAACTAAGCAACTTGGCATTGTTAAAGGTAGAAGAAGGGAAAAATCCAGTTTTCTGTGTTCTGGAGCACCACAATCAACTGTATGAAAAATCGTAAGACAGAGTTAGCCTTTTTATCCAAAGAAATCAAGTCTGTGTACCTGCTACAGGATAGGGATTTAGAAAATCTTAAAATATTGCTCCTTATTTCCTTGTTCGAAAAGTGGTTGATAGAACTTGGCCATGAAACATTCTATGGTTATGATGAGGCCCACTTTTAACACACACAACAGTCGAATTTGGCCAGAGAAAATTCCTCATGTTATCCTGGAACATCACTTGCTCCTAAAAAGTGATAATATTGTGAAACTTTTCACTTTGAAGAGATCATTTTCATTAGAATCCAAACCTGTTCCGTCACAGGACAGCAGTACCATGGTGTTCTGAGGTATTTTATTAATAATCAGCACATCAACCCTTCTGCAGCATGGTTGTCTTTAAGATAACATTTTCATGCATAATGGTGTACCGCACCATACTGAACATTGTGTAGAGTGATTTTCAATACAGCATTTCAGTTATCGGCCGTCATTTCCCAATAGCATTTCATCCTCGTCGCAGGACATCACCCCTTGCGACTTTTGGTTGTGGGGTTAATTGAAGGACAATACGTACCGTCAAATGCCATTATCTCTGTCAGATCTAAAAGACACCATTCTGCGCCATATTCTTAATATTCCGGCCGGTGCAGTTCGGTCATCTGTAAAAAATATAGTTCTCCTCTTAGAGCATATTATTGAAAATGAATGATGACATATTGAGAAATTTTAATTTTACTTTACTTATTAAATTGCAAGTCGCATTTGGCGACTAGCGGGTTCGACAGTGTTAATGCCGCCTAACAGGTTCAATTCATTTTTTATATAAAACGTAGTGTTATGATAATAGGTTTATCAGTAAAATATTTTTAAGCTTCAAATTTTAGTCAAATAACACTCTTATACCATTATGTAGGCCTTAAGCAGTCCTGATCTTTGAACTCCTCTTCTGTCCTTGATATTCTATTTGCGCCCTTAAAATTCAGTTTTAAATTAAAGTGGAAATGATGAAACTGCAATTAATATGAAGTCTTTTTTTACTCAATCCAAGCATGTATATTCAGAATATTTCAGCAAAAATTTCATGGATCCAATCCAAGCATGTCTGCCCAAGAATTATTCAGCAAAAATTTCATGAATTCAATGAAACATATAGTTTTTAATTATATTTTTAGATGTATATAAATGCTCTCAACAATAATATTTTACTGTTTTTGGTTTATAAATATACTTCAAAAAACTATAAATTTCAAATTTATAGATAGTCCTTTGAATTTATGGACTCATATTCTGTAAAATATTCTTTATATATCAAGTTCTAATAAGAAAATAAACATTTCAATATCCTGCAATCAAATTTGGTCGTTTATTCAGTTCTGGATATTTCAAGATTAGAACAAGCAACATTTTTATAATACAGACGAATTACTCTTGAGAAAAACTTATTTGAGATGGTCAATAAAGTGATCTAAAATAGCCATTTTTTATTGAATAGCAATAATGAAATTTTCATAAATCGGCCAGCTTTAATGATTAATTTAGTTGGTTGGAGTTCCACTTTTTTTTATTTAAGTTCTTAGTGTCTCAAGAATATTTTGCTAAATATGATCCCCAGGTAGATGTTATATGTAAAAATTTAAATGTCGTAATTCATCGACATTTTTGCCTCAACTTACTAAAAATCTAATTATATATTTCATTTAGACCATTTTTTAAAGAGATGTATGTCTATTACAAAATATTGCAATAAGCTGTTGGACTCCGATCATAGAAATTGTCTTGAATATATTAAGCCATATTTTCCTTAAAATAAAACTGTTTAATTAAATTAGATATATGTCTTGTAAAACATTATAGAAAATGTTTCCTTGCATTTACTTTTTTTTAAAATCATGTTTCACTTCAAGTTGACATGTGTTGAAAATTACATTTTTAAACGTTTATTTCGGGATAATATTTTATTTATTTTTTATCATGTGGGAACATGATATTGTTTTGGTTAGGAGGTTTTGATGTCTCTGAAATATATGCGAAACAATATTTTTTACCTACTTTTAACAGTATTGCATTATTAATTATTACATATTCTTCTTTGAAAGCATATACGTTTTCAAAAAGCTGACCTGTTTCTAATAGTATAACTTTATCACTACGTATAATTCTTTGAAAGTAGATGCGTTTTTATTTCGTCATGATATATTAAAATGGGAAGATTCAATACATACACGAAGGCGAATTCTTTGAGTTGCACAATGTATCTTCTCCGTGATTAAAAATTAAAATCATCTTATTGTTTTAAAACTTAAAAAAAGAAGTGAAAAATGTGTTATGTCAACAGAAATAATTAAAGAGTTTATTATACTTTCACTCAACGTATCATCAATTGTTTCTTGTTCGTTGTTTCTATGAAATGATGTCATATTCCAGTTTGTTTATGATTTCTTACTTTTAAATAATTAATTTTGCTCTCAGAAGCTTATGGTTTGGTGCTTTTTTAAAAAATTATTTTTTTAGTTTTAACTATCATACTTTTGTAATATATTTTTTTTTATTTTATTTGTTTCATTGAATTAGTAATTTTGGTATTGCAAACGATAATACATTTTTTCTTTTGCGATCATTGTTTTAAAAATTTAACATTTCCTATTTATTTTATTTCATATAATCACGTGTTGAAAATGACATTTTTCTAGGTTTTATTTGCGGTAGTCATTAACTTATCATTTTAAATTAGAGCTATTATAAATCTTTTGGCATCACGTTATTAAAAGCTGATTTTTCAAATGATCGTGCAGATAAAATGTTATTTTTATTTTATACGAAATAAATTGTTGAAAAAAACAATTAAATTAGTTTTTTAAAAATTCGTTAAGCATAGAAATTTAATTTATAGTCCAAATCATTAATATCAATGAAAAAAATTTTGCGCTTTAACATGATGCAAAAATTAATTTGGTGCTGTTATATTTTTGGAAATTATAGCGGAATACGCCTAAATTTCGATAAATTTTTAATTAATTAAAATTTTTATTTAAAAAATTCCAAAAGGGTGCTGAGGTGCACATTCTTGACCCCCAAGGTATGCACGTGACAAATTTGGAAGCTGTAGGTCGAACGGTCTGGCCTGTACAACGCCAACAGACACACACACACATTGTACTTTATTATAAGTATAGATATTGGTAAACACTATGAAATGCTTTTATATCTGTTGTTACAAATCCACGTAACGGTTAATTGTCGAACTATTTTTTCTTTCAATTTAATAAATGTAAAGCAAATTATCTCAATAAACGCATTTTAAAGCGTTCTGAAGTGAGTAACTTATTTCATGCTAAGCCTGTAAGTAATAGAATCTTTTATAGCTTCAAAGTCCGATCTGCAGCAAGGCGAAAAAACAGTTTCATTTTTTTTTATTCAACAAATTCTTATTCTTTACGAAACTGCTTATATAAAAATATTTTTTCCTTTATTGAACTAAGACAAGTCAGTTGCCTTAATACTAACCAATTTTTGAAACTTTTGTAATTAAAAGGAGTATTATGTATAACATATTATTTTATTATTGCTAAATAATTCACAATAAATCTTTTTGAAGCAACTTAACAACGTACATTTCATCTGACTAACCAATAACACTTTCGTTGTGAGCATTAGCTTCTCTGGTGCTATAACAGAACTTAACGCCGTATTAATTTTAAATCAATATGTTAATAAGACGTCTGCAATATTGGACGCAAAATTCAATAGCTCAAATCAAGACCACGCTCATTCAAGCAAATTACAAAGTTACTGCATGAAATTTGGTTTAGCTCTTGTTTAGCCTGGTTTAAATTATCAAAAGGTCCCCGGTGAGTGGAGCAATAACAATAATTCGGCCAGAATAATACAGAAATAGTAGACAAAAAATAAATAAATTATGGGAAATGTAATTGACTTCTAAAAATATGTAATACATTCTTTAGAATTATTGAAAATGTTTATGACTCAGCAAAGGTAGAAACCAGAACCAACTATATGAAAGAAGGTGAAGGAGGGAATCAAAAGCTCTTATGAACAGCGATATATATAAAGAAACCGAAACTGAAAATCTTAACCAAATAGGGGAAAAAGGAGATGGAAAAGAAAGAAGAGAGGAGAAAAGTGGAGAGCGAAAAAATAATTTAATCCAGACTCAACAAGTTTGTCCCCCTGCTGTAAAACGGAGAGGAGGAGTGGAGGGGACAGTAACCTAGCAACCGAGGTTGGAGCGGGAGCGCCAGCGAGGTAGAATTTGATGTGCAAAAGGAAGCATATTTTATTTTATTTCGTACAAACATTCGATGAAAAGAAAGAAAATGGCAAATAAATGTTGGTTTCAAAATGGGTTGAAGTTGCGATTCTGAACTAATTTTAACGTTAAAATTCAATTTACTAATAAAAAAATAATTTTCTGGTTCATCATATTTACATACAAAATCAATCCAGAGTAATGATTAAACCTAATTTGAACGCATAGAGCAGGCGAAGCAAACATAAAAACACCAGAAATGAATGAGTTCCAGAAAGCAAATTAATTGTAATCAACAAAATCAAATCCCGATTCTGCAAACTGCATATACAAGATGCTGGTGGAAAATAATTCAGTCATTTAGATAAAATAAATCGTGTTTATTCAAAACAACAGAGAAGCGCAACCGCCGACCATACACTTATCATTGCCTCGTTTTATTTATAAGCACAGAATGACGTCACGCAGCAACGTCACAGTTACAGTTACAAACTAAAAATAATCCAATGGCGTCGCTACATTAACATATTTTTAACATTTTGGAATGCTAAAAAATAAACACCTTTATCTCCAACACTAATTAATAAAAACTAATTTTTTATCAAACGTTGTGAATTAGAATCTAAAAGGCAGATTGATGGATCTAGGCCGACCTAGTTTTAAAAAGACATGTTATGGAGAATACTTCCTAAGACCAATTTTTCAGAAACTTTAATTAGAATTATAATGATTAAAAATTATGATAAATATTTAATTTTTTATCGAGATCATTACTAATTAATCATCTATTAAAATTAGGATAAATGTTTTCGTTTTCCATCGACAGTTTGGGAATTATTATACTAAGAAAATATATAATATTTATATATCTTTTCGAAATTCAAACATTTATCTTTTGACTAAGATCACTTAATCGATTCCGTAATTTTTTTTCTCTTTTAATTGATAGTTTAATCGTATATTTTTATGCAATATTGAATGCAACATTTCTAATTGGTACGATGATATTTAACTCATTTTTATTTCTTTTGTCAAACGAATTGAAATGTACTTATTTTTTCTTATTCAATGTTATTAGTTTTACTTATATTTCAAGATGTCATTTATGTGCAATCTATTAAAAGTCGAAGGATTTTAAGCAATATAAGTGATATAATGAAGAGTTATACTCCTATTCGCTAAATTTCTTGTTAGCATATTTCAATCCGCATAACGTATATATGCTAACTGCTATAAGTGCTCATTTAAACCTTCCCTCAGAGGTTGGAGTATAGAATGGGTAAGTGAATATATGTAGTTAAGTCAAAAGTCACCATCGAAAGTGGAAAAAACACATATCCTCTAGCCTCTGATTTGAATTCTACTACTGCCTTTCGAAATCCTCAATGACCTTGAAAAGGTAAGATTTTTAAAATCAAACATACAAGCACATGAGCCGCTTCGTGACATCTAAGGCGTCGGAAAATTATCCCTCAAGAATAATGTCGCAAAAGAAGTATTTGCGCATCGTCAGCATGTTTCGGGGGTGAGATACAGGTTTGCAAAGCAAAAGTGTGAGAGATCGAATCCCAGCCAAGTGGCATTTAAGTTAACAGTTGGGTTTTCAGGCGATCAGGGACCTTTAAAATGACTTTTTGCAATTTTCACCTTAGCAATTTGAAATTTTACAAGCATTAAGAATATCACTATAGGAGATGGCACACAAAAGTTAAAGCGTTATATTTATTTATTTATGATTTAGGAGTGGTTAATATAATATCATTTTAGCGATAAATAACGTTATTGAAAAAATTCCACGCGCTCCAAATTTGTTAAAGAACATTCCAATTTTCATTACTTACTCTAACCCTTTCGAAACAACAGTTGGGATTAATCTTGAAGTTTGAGTACAAAATATCAAAATCAAACAATGTAATAACTCAAAACTACTTGAGCTGTTTTTAAAAAAATCAGTAGTTTCGAGTTATTACCTTGGTTAATTTTGATATTTCTTACTCAAACTTCAAGATTAATACCAACTGTTGTTTTGAAAGGGTTAGAGTAAATAATAATACAAAAACTGGAGCTTTTTCGAACGAATTTGGAGCGCCTGGAACCTTTTTCATTAACGTTATTCTTACGCTAATATGATATTATATTAACAACTCCTAACTCATAAATAAATTTACATAATGCTTTAAAATTTTGTGTGTTATCTCCTATAGTGCTACTCTTATTGCCTGTAAAATTTCAAATTGCTAAGGTGAAAATTGCATAAAGTCATTTTAAAGGTCCCTGATCGCCTTAAGTCGAGTTTCTTCTTATTCATTTGTTAACGTTCTAAAGCTTTCTACGACCTTCTTTAGAGTTCTATATTCGGTAAAGTTATAAATTCCGAGATCTATAAGCAGTCAGTTCTTCACTTCCTTAGGTTTAATAAACTTGATATAATGATACTTTGTGAGCTGCCATTTTTTAGATCTTTGTAATGCCGTTATTTAAAAGAATCCACTTTTTGAAGCGATTATTAAGGAATAATATACGTTATTTACTATGACCTTAACAAGGTTTTCATGCTCATTCCGTGTAATCTCTGCTAATAATAAAGATAATGTTTGTGTGTCTTTGTCAGACACTATGACTTGAAGCTTTATTTTCAAACATTATAACAAAATTGATTGTTTATAATTTACAATTTTGGTGCCTGTATATTTTAAAGGGTAAAATTCTGCACAGTAGAACATTTTTTTTGAAAATTTAATAAAAATTTAAATAATTTGCTGAATTTTAGTATTTCTCCGTAATAATGTCCGAAAATATTGCTGCAAGAAAATAAATTTTACACTGTTTCAAAAATTTGTTAAAAAATGTTTTTGTTTAATTTTACCAATTTATTTAAGCAGAACTCTTGATCCATGCGAACGTTGTTTCCGGAGAAGCATTCTTATTAAGACAGCAAATTTGATTAAACATTGCCTCCTCCCTAATGAGAAGATCGAGTTTGAAGAGATTTACGCCTACTTTGTCGATAATCGCATAATTTAATTTGCTCTGCATTTATGCCGCCTTTACTTTAATCTGTTTGACTCCATTAGTATTCATAATGGAACAGAGTACTTAAGAGTGGTGGAAGTTCTTAAAATAAATCAATATTCTCGGAAATGAATTTTCCACGAACCTGTGAATCTAAGTGCTTATTTTACGTGTTACAAATATGCATGTGGATGCTCTATAAGCCACAACTTCTCGTCAAAAGCTATCAAACTTGTCACACATGCAGCTTAGAAAACCGGAATGTACATCTTGAGACGTTTTTTCTTTAAAAACTTAATTAATTAAAAATGAAGTGAAATTTTCTTGTCATGATAACTTTCGAAAACATTATAGTAGAAATAAATTATATTTTAACACTTGTGTTCTGTACTTGTAAAGTCACGCCTTTGGCGATGGAGCATCTTCCCTTGGCAAATTCTGTAGCCACCTCAACTTGGCAACCATAAAATATCTCAGAAGAGTTTCTGAAACTGTCTCGATAACACGCACTGAAATAAACGCATTTATACAGTCAATACGCAATTATGATTCTATTACGCACACACCGCACCTTTTTGTCCGTCGAGCCGGAGGTCAACTAGATCTTATGGATTAATTCTTATCATTGAATTTGATAAATTCTTTACTCTAAATATGGCAGATATCACATTGCTTAATCGCAAGCGTGGCAGCATCAAAAGGCAGCTTACGAAATTTAATAATGCCCTGACTGAAGGATAAAACCAAATGGACACTCCTGGACTTCAAACTCAACTAGATATAGCGCTAAATATCGAACACCAATTCGAAGAATTGAAAAATGATTACTACAAAATCGTCAAAGAAGAAGATTTTCAGAAAATTGAAACTTTTCTTTTCGAAGTGGATTATTTGATACAAGAATGAGAGGTAAGCCTTTGAAGCTCTATTTATAAATTAAAAACAATAAAAGCTAACTCTGTGCATAATCAAAGTATTGAGGATTCTAGTATTAATTATCAGCCTAAAAAGGCATTCATCAAACTTCTAAAATTTCCACTTCCGTTTTTCAGTGGAAAATTCGAAGAATGGAATTTATTCAAAACTCAATTTGATAGCCTAATTAGTGAAAATCCGGAACTTTCTGTAAATGAAGAATTTCATTATTTACGCGATTTTCTTAAAGGAGAAGCTAAATGCATAGAAACTGCTGATGATAACTTTACTTCTGTAGCGATTTGATTGTCGAGGTACGAACCTGCGACGTTTGGGCCTGTAGCCGAGTAATATAACGATCGAGCAAAAGAGACCCTTCAGCTTGAAGGATATTATCTGGCTTATAAGACTAACCCTACACTTCTCTGTTTAAAGCTTTAGAGTAACGCTATGAAAACAAAAGTATTATTGTTAACTGTCACATAAATAACATTCTAAATGTTCGTCCATTAAGCATTAAAGCATGAATCTGGCAAAGATCTACAAAATATATGTGATGCCATTTTAAAGAATCTTAGATCATTGAACATCTTAGATTTCGCAAGAGATAAATTATCCAACGATTTGTTATTAATATTATTCTTGAAAAATTAGATCATGACATCTGCAAACAATTTGAATTAATATTAAAAAACAACGAAGTGTCTGAATTCGATTATTTTCTGGAATTCTTAGAAAGGAGACGCCAAATTTTAAATAATATTCAAGGTAGAGCTCCTATTAAATATAACCTTCAGAGATCGAAATCGCTTTTTATCAAAGCAGATAAATCTCCTAAATTGTGTACAGCTTGTAAAGTACAAACACATGAACTGTATCACTGCAATGCATTTAAAGAAATGAAAGTTTCTGATAGGTTAGATTTAGTTCAAAAAAATCGGCTTTGTAAAAATTGTTTAAGTGAATTTCATCCTTTCTCTAAGTGTAACTCTAAAAGCTCTTGTATCGTTTGTAAAAAAGAAACTAGATCATCACATATTGCTTCATAAATATTCTACACTGCCAATCGCGCCAAACACCTATAGTAATCGAGAGAGCGAAACCTGGCTCTCGTCATCCACGCACTTTTAGGGAAGGTCAATTGAAACGTAGGTGTCAGAAAATCCTCGTCTTTCCATTTTCTGTAACGGTAATAAGTGTATTTTGATAAACACAGCCATAATATATGATGCATGGGGGAAATTTAAACCCTTAAGAGGCGTTCCCGACTCTGCCAGTGAGTCTTCTTTCCTTCCGTCTTCCGCTGCAGATTTATTTGGATTGAAAAAAAGAAAGAATAAATATTCCGATATGAGGATTAAATGACACATCATTAAATATCAAGAAAAAAAGTAACTGAATTTTTATCAAATGAAAGTAACGATTCGCATTGGGAAATAGATTTATTAATTGTTCCTAATATAACTGGTTTCAAACCATCTAAAAAATTAAATTTTTCGAACTTAAACATTCCCAAAGAAGTTAAACTAGCAGATCCTTCATTTTTTATTCCTCAAAAAATAGGTATTCTTTTAGGATTTCTTTAGGAGGCAGAATTATTTTCCTCATTATTGAATGAGGATAAAATAAAACTACCAGACAATTTATTTTTACAATCTAGTTGTTTCGGCTATCTTGTTTCAGGGGTTATTTCAGGCAATATTCTAAACAATGTTCCTAAACATTGTTTTTTTAAACTAAAAACATAGATACTCTCAATGAAACTCTTAAACGCTTTTGGAAAATTGAAGAAATAGAAACAACTGAAATTTGCGACAATGAGTTAAAATATTGTAATGAACATTTCGCAAAAACTCATTATAGGAAACCGGATAGTAGATTTGTAGTACAAATGCCATTCAAACCTGATTTTTTCGCTAATTCTATGTCAGCCACGTCTAAAAGACTAGACCAATTACGGACACGTTAAGAACGTGATCCCGCTATGCAAACACGTTACTCAGATTTCCTCAGCGAATATGAATTACTTAAACGCATGAAAGAGGTAAAGGAACATTCAAATATCGAAAATAGGTACTATCTACCACAGCATAGTGTATTACGCCCATCAAGCAAAACTACTAAGCTTCGAGTAGTTTTCAACGCAAGTGCTAAAACGTCCAGTGCGCATTCATTAAATGACTTGTTGTGCGAGGGAGGAGTAATTCAGAAGATCTTTTCTCAATTCTAATCAGATTTCGAAAACACATTTACACATTAACCTCAGATATCAAGCAAATGTTTAGAATGATTGAGATAAATCCTTTGCAAATTAAGTTTCTAAAAATTCTATGAAAGATTAATAAAAACGCACCCACTAAAGTGTATGACACACACGGTGACATATTGGAACCGCTTCCGCGCCAGACTTAGCAACAAAATGTTTGCAGCAACTTGCTCTAGAGGAGGAAGAGAACTTTCCATTGGCTTCAAAGGCAGTACTCCACGATTTTTACATAGATGATTGCCTCTCCGGTGCTTCAGAACTTAGAGAGTTTGAAAAACTCATATCAGAACTGACACAGTTACTTCAACTAGGAGGCATGACTTTGCATAAGTGGTGTTCCAACAAGGCTTCATCAACTGAACTTAAAGAATTGACGCTTGACAGCAATTCTGAAGAAATTTCAATTAAAACTCTAGGAATGTTCTGGAACAGTTTAAGTGATTCCTTTGCGTTTAAAGTCGTCCCCAATTCCAGCACAGATTGCAACTACACAAAACGAGAAAACGAGAAGTGCTTTCACAAATATCTCGCATCTATGACCCTCTCGGACTCTTGGGACCGGTCATAGCCAAAGAAAAGATTTTAATGCAACAGTTGTGGTTACTTAAATTGGACTAGAACGAGTCATTACCAACAGATGATTCGAGACAGAGGGATAACTTACTTAAGATCTTATCAGATAATATTGAATCCATTCGTGTTCCCAGATGCTTTTATCAAGTTGTCTCTAAGTCCGTTGTGATACTTGGATTTGCAGACGCCTCTTCTAAAGTTTATGGTGAAATTTAGGCACAATTGTATCTAACTTCAATGAAGTAACTACTCAACTTCTTTGTAGTAAGTCAGGGGTAGCACCAACCAAAACCACCACAATTCCCAGACGTGAACCACTCTTGCCTACATCTTTAAAAACTTACACAGAAAGTCATATCTGCATTGAGGCTACAAATAGACTCTGTTATGCTACATTCAGATTCAACTATAGCCCTCGCCTGGATAAACACTCCATCTAACTTGCTCAAGACATTTTTGAGCAACCTAGTTTCTCAAATTCCGGAACTATAGAAAGAGTTCCAGTGGAAACATGTTCCATCATGAGCTTAACCCTGCTGACTTGCTTTCCAGAGGACTTGATGCTAAGGCCCTTGCAACCAAAGAATTGCGGTTTAAAGGACCAGACTTTTCAAAATTAAACTTACCTGCTTATCAGACTGAGCAAATTTCTACTTTCTCAACCGACAAACTTTTTACGGATGAGCTCAAGCCTGTTACTAAATTAACATTGACTTTAACTAATAGCTCTAAATTTTTAGATGATTTACTTGCTATCACAAATAAATTTCACTAACTATTCAGAATTGTAGCATTTATTTTTAGGTTTGTTCGAAATTGTAAATTTCCTGAAAAGAAATAATGATTTCTCAAACAAGAGGAATACATGAAAGCGAAAGGGTACTCTTAAAATTGGTACAGGTAAAGCATTTTTCTACTGAAAACACCGCTTTAGAAAAAGGAACGTCAGTTCCATCTTCGAGTAAGTTGAAATTTCTCAATCTCTTCATAGATCCATCCGATGAGCTAATTAGGGTAGGAGGCAGACTTGAGCATTCTAATTAAAATTTTAATCAAAACCATCAAGTGTCCTGACAGTGGGAAATAAGCTAGTTACGCTTATTTTTAGTATTGTCATAAACGAGACTTTCATGTAGGCTCTCAAGCCCTTCTAAATAGTATCCGTTTAAAATTCTGACAATTGGTGGTAGAAATTCAGAACGCAAGGTCGTTCACGAGTGTATTCGATGCTTTAGAAACAACCCCGTTATTGCGACTCAAATTATGGGAGACTTTCCAGCAGAAAGAGTTACTCCTAGTGCAGCATTTTTAAATATATCGAATTAAAATGCTGCTCTAGGAGGATTATGAATTATGCGGTCCATTCGAAATAAAATTTAAAGGCCAAAGAAAAGGCAATCTTCAGAAAATATATTTTGCTTTGTTTGTATGTATCAAAACCAAGGTTGTTCACATAGGATTTGTCTCAGATCTCACTTCTGACGCTCTAATCGCAACGCTAAAAAGATTTTTTGTGAAATGTGGCAAAAGCTCCTTACTTTTCAGTGATAATGCTACTAATTTTATAGGTGCTTCCACAGAAATTATAAACTTATTCAAACTAATGGTAGGTAGCGAAGACATTTCGAATATGCTTTCCACCGAGGGTATAA
>JAOUZG010001879.1:1809192-1833040 GCA_026289955.1 Argiope argentata | reverse complement strand
CTCCTGAATCGGGACTCGTCTGTAAACAGCGCTTGGCTCCAATCATGTTGCTGCCAATCTCGATGTCAGCAGCCCATCTTCTTCGGGCCACACGGTGGCGTGGGGTCAACGGAATGCAAAAGATTGGCCTACGTGCATATTGCCGTCCCCCATGAAGCCTATTACGGACTGTTTGGCCGGACACCCTTCGTCCTGTTGCCAAGAACAACTGTCTTTGCAGCTGAGTAGCATTCTCAGTTCTGTTTCGACGGGCTGGTAGCCGTATATACCGGTCATTAGTTGCTGACCTTGCCCTGGTCGACGCCTAACATTTCCTATTTCTTGGAATCGACTCCACAGCCTTGCAACAACACTTCTGGCGACTCCAACAGCGTCCGCGACACTCCGTTGTGTTTGGCCTGATTCCAGTCGACCTATGACACGCCATGCCATGGATTCCGGTAAATCACGTTGTTCAGACATTCTCATAAGCTTGTCTCAAAAACAGAAAGACTGCACAATCAAATTTCACAGTTACGGAAATAAAACAGACGTTTCTGCAACATCCCGATTTCTGGCCTTATATCCTTTTTCTGGTTTTTGACTTCATGAACTTTGATTTGGATATAAAGTTTTCTTCTTCTGTTTCCTGGCAGGCTGTAATTTATGGATGATTCATTTTATGTTAGTTATTGGTAGACATTTTTGCGTAATTCTGTTAAAACCATGTGCTGCCCTAATTGTTTTGAGCAGTATAGAAAATAATTGCTGTTTCGATGTCTTTACTTGTTGTGCAATTTAATGCATGCGAATTGTGATCATTGTGTTGACAACTTTATTTAAACTACGGACTGCTGTTAAGAATAAAGATAATTTGTTGCCAAATTTTACGAATAGTCATGAACGGTGACAATAGCGTTTCCAATCGTAAAGTTTCGATGCTCGCTGAAGCAAATTAAAATAACCAGTCGCAATCATGTTATGCTTTACTCATTTGGCATTGGGGAAAATAAGAGTTTTAGCGAGAAATTTTATTTTTAATTAATAAAAAATTAACCACTCAATTAACCGGAATCAATAGTAGAATATGCTCTATTCTGGACTCTTCTATCTCTGCGCTAAATTCCATCCAATTTCGTTCATCTGTTCTGAGATGATTGACTAACATCATCCATCCTTCCAAACTTTAACATTTATAATAGTAGTATTGATATAGGAGTCTAAGCAAAACTCCTCCAAAAAAACAAGACTATTCAGATTTTAGTGGCGAAGTGTATATGGATCTTTTAATATTTGCGGGTTTCGGTTTCACAAGTAAGATCAAAATAATGCAAACGGAGGACGAAGAGACTTCTTGAAAACAAAATAATTTCTTTAAAGTTGAAGGAAAATGTTTGGAGGGATAGTATTTCCAGGGATAATGTATCCCCCTAAAAACTACACTTAAAACAGGCAGATAGGAAAGAAGCAGAAAATTAGATAATTCCCTTTATGAGGAGGTTATAAATATAAAAAAGGTATATTTTGAGACTGAAAACACAAGTAGTTAACCAGAGCAGATGTTCGAAAAGTCTTCATCGAAAGGGGTGGACCTCAGCCTGAGTATTAGCTGTGTCGGTGTTTTGTAATTTCGATAAATGGTGTTGATCTGGAATGCTGTATTAATCAAAATTATCGTCCTCTAGGAAAGGATCTAACCTTTTACTTTTTTGCTTTGAATCATGTTCTACAATGGAACAACAGAATTAAATGATGCCAAAACAAAACAGTTCCGTGGGATATCCTACAGAATAACCTTCTCCTGACAGAGCTAGTCTCTCAGCTCTTACAGAATGTTGAGCGAACTTTTATTTTATTAACAAACTAGTTTCAGCAGCAAAAATAAATTTGATGATTTAGAAATGTTTATGCAATAACCACAAGCAATACTGTTTTTAAGAATAATTTTTTAAAAAATCAGATGAAAAGATATATATCCAAGGTTTATAATTCTGAATCTAAAATAAAACATAAAAATTTCAAAACATTTTTGTATAGTGACCTACTATTTACTAAATATCTCATTTTAATTAGTATGACAGGACATTCAACTTTAATATTTATATGAAGGAACATTCTTAATATATACTTTCATTATACTAAGCCTCATCCCTATCTGAGATTCCAACCTCTTGCCCTCCCCCTTATAAGAAAAAATCACCACTTCCTTTCGCTTTCTAAATTAAAAAGAGAGAAACAATATTCCACCAGAAATACATTCAACCTGATTTTATCTCATCTTGAAACTGAATTACAAGTTACCATCAACTAAACTGGATGACTAAAAACATTCCTTAAATAACGTCACCTTTCAAAAATAAATAAACCAAAATGTTAATACGTTTTCCACAATAGTTAAACCGCTTGAACCGTTACTTGTTTATTTCTGTTGTTTATTGTATATTAATTCTATCTGTGTGATCTGGAATACACAAGAAGGTGATAATAGGCTTTCACATATGCTTCTTTTAATTTTTTATACCGAATCGATACAATTTTCCAAAATGCCTCAGTCAATACTAAGAGATGTAAACATAATTTTTTAAACATTAAATTGTTATTATTATATACATTTCAATATTTTTCATATAAAAATATTATGTGTGTTTTTTAGCAAATGCCTTTATCTGCATATATTATCTTCTATCAAATGCTATTATTACAAATATTTTAATATAAAGGTTTATATAATATATTAATTGTGAATTTTGTAATGCGGTTTGTTTCAGAATTTTGCTTATTGATATTGATGAAAAAGAAAAGTATAAGTGTACATTAAAAAGAAATTATACCATTAAAAAACTTAAAAATCCTTTCATTCGGAATAAAGAATTTTCAATTTCAATTGATAAAATAAATACAGTAATTTATGGATTCTTATTGCTACACTGATTATGACTACTGATGTACATTGAACAGAAATGCTCATTATCGTAATATTATTTGAAATGACAGGTCCTGAGAAATGTTTTATTTAAAACTAGCCGCCATTGGCTACCAGTCGGTTCGCCAATATTAATACCGACTAAAAGGTTAAATCGTTTTTTTATATAACTTGGTCTCATAATAAGTTTTTCAGCAAAATATTTTTAAGCTTCAAATTTCGATAGTCATATAATTCACTTATACTATTATGTAGGCCTTAAGCAGTCCTATCTTTGAAGTCCGCATCTCTCTCTGATTTTCTATCAGTGCATGTAAAATTCACTTTTAAATTAAATTGAAAATGATGAAACTTCAATTAATATAAAGACCTCTTTACTCAATCTAAGCATTCTTTAAATAAAACTAAAAACTGAAAGCAGAATAGTCTGACATTGAAGTTTTATGTGCAATACAGAAATAGTTTAGTTTGTATTATAGGCTACTTACTGATTCCATACTCAATTGGCCATGTTTTTATATAGACTGATAGCATTTTCTTCAGGATTAAATACACAGGGCACTGTGATCCGAAATGGTCTTAGTGTAGTAATATATACGCAATTACATGTCGACCACCATGCCACCACTGAGTACATCAGTACCAACATGATTGATCTGGCTGCCAGATGCCTTAATCATCATCCAAATACCTCAATAATCTTTTCCTTAGATCTGAACAGCCTCTTGAGAAATCTCCGAAAAACACTATGTGTGAACAATCACCACGCCAATTGTTATCGTTTTGATACTTTCTTGTCCATAAAAGTTGTTCAGTTACAAGCGTCTGGCAAAGTCCGACCACCGCTTCTCAATAATGGAGATACAGCAGGGTTCGTTCGAAAAGCCTGTAGAGTCTGGGACCTGACCACACGTATTTAAAGACATGTTGGTTAGTGAAACAGATTGAAATATGGTGACCCTTGTACAAATAATATAACTCTGGGATTCTCGAGGGAGATTAGGGAGAAGGGTTGAATTTCCATTTAATTTTACTCCTAGATAGCGATTTTAAACGTTCAAAGACTAAACATCAACTCCCTGCCTTCTTTGATTTTCTTAGTGAGGTTTCAATTGGTTTCTTAAATTGCCCACTGAATTTATGTCACAATTTAGTTTTGGTAAATAGTACCTGATTTTTTTTTCTTTTATGCAAAATCTTAAAGGGTTTTTAATGTTTTACATTATGCTCCCGAAACAACTTCACTTTTCAGTAGATTCAATTTACATTTCCATACTAATAATAATTTTTCGCATTTGAACCACAATAATTAACTTCTTATTTTCACTAGAGTCTTTAAGCGATTTTAAGACAAAAGAAGCGTCATTTGGAATTTTGATTCATTGCTATTCTCATTTTAAACTGAAGCATAAATAAAATAAATTATCTTTATTTAAACGTCTATTATTCACAAAAATTCCTCAACTTATTTTCAAAGCTATGTATTTTTTATTTGCACTCAATTGCAGGAAAGGATCTTTTATCTCTAACTTTTAGTGACTTTGAAAAAGTTCCACCTTGTTATCTTTAATTTCCACCAGAAAGAAACTTATTCAATTTCCTTTGAATATTTTTTCAAAAATTTTAATTATGAATGTAATTTATGCAACGCTTTATTTGCACTGCTTACTTCAGTTACCGCTGGTTGTACTGTTCCTACAGTTTTGAACGGGGTCTTGAAGTCATTTGCTGTTTTTTAATTTAATTTGAATTTATTCTTAAATATTTTGAGTATTTAAAAAATTCAGAATTAATATTTAAATTATCACATTGTATTGCTTATAAACTTTATAACCCTTTCGAGTTAACTGAAACTGAACCCATAGCAATAGTAATTTCCCGAGATACACCAAAAGATATCGGATACAGCTCTATAAAAACTAATGGACAATAGTTGATTGTTTTAAATCTGCTGGAACCTTTTCAGGAGCTACTTTTCATCGTATAAACACTTTTTAAATTTATATTCAAAATTCAGGATTTCGAAGTTTCTTTTTCTGAACGCTTATTCTAATACCCTTGGAAAGAAACATAATATTAGAATTTTAATAATTTAAATAGCATAATATTTGAATTTTAATAATTTATACTATAATTGTCCATAAAATAGGTAATGATTTAACAATTAAAAATGATATGATTTTATTAATAGGTAGTGATATAATAATGCAATTATAATATTAAAATTTCTGGTCTCTGATATATTCAGTAACACTTACTAATAATTGATACTCAACAAAATATCAATGGGGAAATTGACAATTCTTATTTGTTTTGATTTTATATTAATGACTTTTAATTTATTTAATAATTTTACATTAATTAAATGGGTTTTTCTGTTTATTTACACCTTCAAATTTTTTTAAAGCTTTTTCTCTTTACGATATTTATTATTTGAAAAGCATTTCATCCGTTGAAAATAATATTTAATTTAGATTTAGAAACCCTTGAAATATGATTTTGTAGAATAAATGATTCGCTACGATCTTAAATTAACTAAAACTACGATCTTAAATTTAACGCACGTAAGAATTAAGATTAAAGTTTATTTCGTTGCCAAACATTCAGAAATGTAAGCCATTATCTCATACAATTGAATTACCTCAACTTCAAAAGAATAAGCTGTTAGGAAGATCATATTACCTGATTAAGCTGAGGATTAATTTTCTGGAAATAAAATCTGATCGTGGAAAGTGTGTAGTATAACATATACTAAGGGGAATTTCGAAATGCTTCCTAAGTGACCAAAAAAAATAAAATTTCAATTTTGGAGTCAATACACATTTGTAAATATTATAATAACGTTTGGGCATGTAATAACTCATTGCTGTATAGAAAATTTAAATGAGTTATTTTATTGAGAAGCATTTTTTAAAAATACAGTACAGAAAAATGCATTTTCAAAAAATCTGAAACAAAAAAAATTATGTTTAAAAAAATATATAAATACAGATTATCATTAATCATAAATGACTGCGATCATTATATTTACAATTACCACAATTATAAGCAAAAAATTTTTATTCCAATTTTATTTTCTGTCTAGATATCAGGAATTTTCCGATTTCTGTTTCTTATATATTTTTCGCTATAGTCGTTCCAACAAATATAGGAATTAGTGCATTTACTTTCCCAAAATTTAAGCATTGAAAGAGAACATATTATTAAAGAACTTTTCGATGGAATAAATCAATGTAAGTAACTTACGGTTTGTTATATTTGCATAACAAAATTTCTAACTTATACTTGTTAAATTTTTATTTCTTTTATTTGTTTTTTTTATATTTGAATGCTTGATTTTTCTAACAGTGATTGATCATCTGATGTAGCCTATTAAGAAATAACATTGCTCATTTTCAACCATGTAATGATAAAAAACAAAGATATGTGATTTTCCACCAGTTCTAGATTAAATTTCCCTTAGATTCGTTTCCTATTCATAAAGGAAAATGGTTCCACGCGCAGACCACTGACTCCTCTGTTTTCGCAGCAAAGAATCTAAATCATCTGAAGTCTGTTAGCTACGATTATTGGAGGAGTCAAGTCATCGGCATTTGTATCGAACACCCTTTGCCGCGTCATCTCTGTGTTATCAAACAATGAGGCAGTTGATTTTCTTAAATATTACCATTCATACTTTATTATTATTTGCAAAAAAAGATAAAAACAATAGTAATATTTGTTTTATCCTTTGAATAAAAAAATTAATAAAGAATTAGTAATAATTTCGTAAGAGTTGTCTGAAAAAACATTATTTATTTCGAATAATAAAACATAAATATATTGATATTTTATGTTAGGGAACGGTGAGCAGAGTGCATTTGGAAATAGTAAATAAAAAATGTCGACTCAAGAGCCAAAGTTGCCGACGTAAAAAAATACAAATCTATTATCATATTTTAAATTTTATTAGTAACTAGCCGCCTTTGATGATCAGCTGATTCACCAGTATCATTGCCTGCTGAAAGGTTCCATAAATTCTTTTTATATGACTAGATAGACTCATAATAGGTTTTTCAACAAAATATTTTTAAGCTTCAAAATACGATAATCTTATAATTATCGTATTTTGATGCCGTATGTAGACTTTAAGCACTCCTGGTCTTTGAACTCCGCCTCTTTCTCTAATTTTCGATCAGCGCCAGTAAAATTCAGTTTTAAATTAAAGTGGAAATGATGAAGCTACAATTAATATAAAGACCGTTTTACTAATATTAAAGCATGTTTTTAAATAAAATTGAGAAATGAAAGCAATGTAGTTCGACATTGAAGTTTTATGTTCACGAAAAATATTATGAATTTTCATAACTTACAATATTTCAAAGAATTATTCAGCAAACATTTCACGAATTGAATGAAATATTCAGTTTTTAACACTTTTTAGTGCATATAAATATTCTGAACAATATTTAATTTTTTTTGTTTATAAATATATTTTAAAAAGTTATGAAGTTTAAATTTTAAACAGTCCTTTCACCTTATAGGCTTATATGCTGTCAAATAATCTTTATATTTCAACTGCTAAATAAGTAAATAAACGTTTCTATCATTTTCGATCAAATCTGGCCAATTTATTCAATTCTGAATATTGCGAGACCAGAACAGTCAAAATTTCAAACATTTAGGCCAATTACTCTTGAGAAACTTAATGGCATATTTGAGATTGTCAATAAAGAGATTTAAATTTCTCACATTTTATTGAATAATGATATTGAAATTTTCATAAATAGCTCAACTTTAATGATTGATTTAATTTATCGCAATGACACTTTTTTATTAGTCTTAATGTTACAAAAATATTTTCTTAAATAAGATTAACAGGGCAGATGACATATTTAAGAATTTAAAAATCATAATTCCTCAACATTTTTTGCCTCAATTTACTAAGAATATAATTATATAATTCGGTTTGAACATGTGTTGAAAAAAGCATGCCTATTACAAATAGTTTACAAATTATCTGTTGCCTTACAATTATAGATTTCTTGCAGATATTAAGCTTTACTTACCTTACATAAAACATTTTAATTGAATTAGTAATATATGTATTATAAAATATTATAGAAAAAGATTATATGTATTTACTTTTCAAAAATATCAAGTTTCATATTTGCTTCATTTCATGCAAACACGTTCTAAAAAATACATTTTTTTATATTTTTCATTTGGGCTGATGGTTGATTTTTATTTTGTCATATGAGAACATGATGTTGTTTTGTAAAGAGGTTTTGATGTCTCCGAAATATTCCAGAATTTTTTTGTTCACTTTTACCAGTATTGCATTATTAATAATTACGTATGCTTCTTTCAAATGCGATGTGTTTTCAAAAGGGCCACCTGCTTTTACCAATACAGGTTTATTATTAAGTATGCTTCTGTGAAAGCAGATGTATTCTTTTTTCAGCATGAATCATCATATTGCGTAGATTCATTGCATTCCCGAAGACGAATGTTTTTATTTGCCAATGTATCTGCATATAAGCAAATGTAACGATTAAAAATCATGTCTTATTGTTTTAAAACTTAAGAAAATACGAAAGTTTTTTTTTTCACTGAATCAGAAATTAGTAAGAGTTTATTATATTTTAGTTGAACTTATTACCAAATGCTTTCTGTTCGACGTTTCTTTGAAAAGGTGTCATCTTCCAGTTTGTTTATAATTTCTTACTTTTAAATAATTAATCTTGAACTCCGAATATTATGTTTTTAGTTCTTTTTTGGAATTATGCTGTAGTTTTAACTATTGTAATACGTGACTTATATTTATTCTTTAATGACAAAACAATTGTATTCTAACTAACTGTATTTTTCCAAATACTGTAATATATTAGAATATAATTTTATTTAAAGCTTTCATTTTTAATTTACAAACAAGCAAAACCACAGTTTTGATGCTTTGAAAATTTTGAGATGGAGGGGAAAGACACTGATTTTCTGTAAATTAAAGATTTTACACTAATATAGTTACATGACTATTTCAAACCAATTGAAAATGTATTTTCGAAAAATAATAGCTTTAAGGCAAAAGTTTTTGAGCTTTGTCGATTTAGAGGCAAGCATTAAAAAAAATCCGCTTTTTAAATATCAAGGAAAGCGAAATCCCGTGATTGCTTCAAACCATTTAAAAGTGCTTAATGATTTAGATTAATTGAAATAAAAATAACCTTTAAAATAATGAGGCTCTCTCGTAATAAATTAAATTTTGCAATGGTGGATTATTTTTTTTTAATTTTTTAAAATGTCATATTTTTTTATTATTTTATATTAAATTCATTTCATTTAAGATTCCGTAAATGATTTACTATTTTAATTTGAGATTCAATAGAATGGCAAGCAATTACTCACTATTTAATTTTAGAAATACTGTGACAAATTATTTCTCTTATTGACAATGCATAACGAGCTTCATATTTTGAAAAAAAAAGTAAAGGGTCGTTTTTTTGTTTGAAATTTACTGATGGTTTTTTTATGTGTTTAAAATTCTTTTAAAAAAGACACATTTCATAAAATTAATGCTCCATAATTGTAATTTTTGTAACAATGCATAGGATCATAAATGGGGTAAAATAATTTGGGGGATATAATAAAAAATATTTATAATAGAAATAATAAATTATTACAATTAGTAGTGGTTTTTAATGATTTTATTTTTACATTTAATGTAGTTGATTGACAAAAACTTAACTTTTCAATCTTATATTAATGAAATTAACTTTATTCTGTTTACTGTTTAATATGTTCAATTGTAAATGTTAGGTTATCCAAAAGAATATTTTTATAATGATCTATATATAAAATATATTCTTATATTTATGTACAATTATTCGTAAATTTAAAGAAAATTATTTTTCTAACTAAACATAATAATTCTTACAGCTATACCACCCTTCAAATTTCTATTAATGTTAGATGTGGGGAAATATGTGATAAATTATAGTTTATATCTATCTATCTATCTATATATATAGATATATAACAATGGAAATTAAAGGTATGAATGAGCAATTAAAGGGGTATTCTAATATTGTCTTTTCATACTTGAAACACAAGTGCAGGCTAGTAAGAAATGAGTTACTAATTTCAGGGCTCTGAAGTGAGTTCTATTAATTTGAATGAAATAAAATTTGAACTACAGATTATTAAGATGATGCCCTTTGCATTTATTAATTAAAAAATAGTGCAAAAAATTACCCTTAGGTGCCGCTGCAATACACCTAAAACATTTTAATATAATTTTTAATTTTTAAATAAAGTAAGATTAACATTTCTGATTATTTAAAGCCATTCTTTATTTTTATCAATATGATCTAATATGAGAGCAACATTTTCTATAGATGACCGGAGTGAGTCTGCCGGAATATTAAGCTTATAGCTCCGAATATTGTCCTTCAGGTGTGGTAGATATGCTTGTCTTTGGCGGTAGCTATTGTCCTTCAAAAAAACCCACACAACCAAAAGTCACAAGATGTAATATCCTGCGAGCGACGATTGGAAAATGACGGCTGACAACTCGGTTTTTTGTCAAAAAATCAGTTTACATGGAGATCAATATGAGGTGGTGCATCATTATGTGTGAAAATGATATCTCGAAGACATCAACGCTGTAGAAGAATTGGTATTTAAAAAATGCTTCATTATTTCATGGTGGCGTCGTCCTATGAGGGAACAGATCTGTATTCCATTTGAATTTAGCTCTTCAAAGAAATATAGCCCAATGATAAAAGTATACATACAATTACACCATATTACCACTTTTTAATGTGACAGTAAGGGACAAAGGATGCTACTTTCTATCGTAACGTTTATTTTTGGATAACATGAAGTTTCTCTACTATCCAATTTCGACTGTTGTGAGTGTTAATCTGCCCTTTGAGGCACAAATGGGCCTCATAATACCACAGAACGTTTCATGTCCAAGTTATGTTAACCACTATTCAAGCAAGGAGATGATGAACAAATATTTTAAAATTCTCTATATCCCCTTCCTGCAACTGGTGCAGAGACTTGATTTCTGTGGATAAAAATGCAAAATATGCCTTACAATTTTTTGTACAGTTGAATGTGGTGTATCCAGAACACGGGAAACAACTTCTAAGCAAACACGATTACGGTGCGACTGACTGTTGTTTTCAACGAGCACGGTCTCAACATTTTCGATGCTGAAAAACTGGATATTCTTTTTTTTTTCTTCTACCTGAAAAATAACCCCATGTTGCCCAGTTCTTTTCAAATCTCTGCATCATCTAGCATATGGCACTTAGAAACTTTGGACATCTCCGTATCTGCTTCATATGACGAAATTTCTTTAGAGCAGCAACGGAGTTTGTTTGTTCTGGTAGAACAATATCACCAGCAGCTTTGTTTCTTGCACGTTAGGCTTAACCAACATAGAAGAAACTAATATTCTTGTAGAATCTCTGTACTTTTGAATCTCTGTACTACAAAGAAGAATGGTAATAGATAAGTGCTGGAATGCAAATTTTGTTACTTATTTTCTGTATATGAAAATAAATATCATTCGTGTTCCAGCAGCATCTGTTTGTACTAATTTTTTTATTAATATATGTACAGCACATCATTTCAATAATCTATAATTCAAATTTTATCTAATTTGGACCAATAGAATGCATTTTAAAGAGCCTTAAAATTGGTAACTAATTTATTGTTATCCCTGTATATTCTATGTACATAACTTTATACAATTAAACAGTTAATAAACAAAAAGTATTTACATAAAAAAAACTAACATGTCATTTAAACATGGAAAACTCAATGTTTTAAAAATAGATGTAATAGATGTTGTAATAGGCTTTAATAATGGAGTTTACAGTCAAACTGAAGTACTTAAAAATGTGTGTACTACATCTGGTAGGAATGCTTGTGATGCATTGAAAAAATTAGATTTTCTTTGTGTCCGAAGCTGATATTATGCAAAAAAAGTAAAGAAGCAATAATAATTAAAAGGCAAATAAAAGGAGTATCTGTGCTTCAGGAAATGTCAAATAAAGATGAATATGGCTCAGGCAGTTTTGGAAAATCAATGCAGATTATTTTACAATTAATAATATAGTTTTCTACAATTTTCTCAAAACGTGTTTTTTTTCAACTTTAGGTATGCTTATACAAAATTTTATTTGAGTTTATAATATATATATAATTATATTATATATTGAATCTTATTCTATAATATATATAATTATTATGTATCTATTTAGCCCTTTTTTATGTGTTTTTGGGGAGTAATATTATTTTAAGAGGATATTTATGATGAAACTTATCACATATTTTTGAGGTTTCCTTGTTATTTGGCATTTAATGTTGTTGTTTTTTAAATTCGTTGTTGTTCTAATAAAACAAAAAGGAGTTCATTATACTTATCATATTTCTATGTACATATTATACTAAGTTTGAGATGATGTTAAGTATAATTTTTTTCTGATTGTACCTATGTGTATCTGCATATGTATGGACAGTCGCATCATAACACATTTTCTATTTGTTATTAAAAAGTAAATATTTAAAATATGGCAATTTTTATTACATTTCATTGAAGAATGTACATTCTTTTCATGTGTGCCATATTTTTTTTATTGAAGTATAAAATATTCTTTATTTACAACTAAAAAATTGACTGTTTTTGTTGTCGAGAACGTCCCAGTTCCCTTATACATTACTTTTTCGTATGCTCGTAAAATAAAACAGTCTTTATCTCGCGTCTATTTATATATAGCACTGAGTTATGAGACTTTATATTGATTAAGAAATGTGGAAAAAAATGAAAATTAAAAATTCAATTTTTTTTCTCTCTTAATCGATAAAATAATAACTTTAACACTAAAATTGTAATTGTTTTGAGTAATTAAAGATATAGTTAATTTTATAAGTTTTTACAACAAAATTGCCCCTTTTGTTACTTTTAGAGTATTGGAAAATCAAGCTCAGATTCAATAGAAACGAAACTTTGAATGATTTTAAATATTTTTCCTTGAAAAGACTTACGATTATCTTCATGAATGAAGTAGCTACCATTTTATCATGTGAATGAAAATTTCGAGATACTTTAAATATATGGCAAATAAAATATTGCCTATGTTCACAGAATAACTAGATCTTACTCATAAAAATATGGAAACAATGCCTTAACAGAATTTGGCAAATATCTCTGGATATAATTATTACAATTATATTTATGAAAGTGGTACGCTGGGTATTTTTTATAAAGAGAAATGTATTTTCAACATTAGAAAAGGTGATTGTCACTGGAAGATCCATAATTTCTACAATTTTAAATATGTAGACAACCCCCAAAGAAAATTGTAGGCATGGTATCTTTTAGTTTTAGTTTTAAAGTAGTACTTTTAGTTTTCACATAAAATGAAAGATTAAAAAATAAATGTTGGTGGCTCCTTTTTTTTTGCTGAATTTTCTCCATTTATAAACACAGATCATCCAGAATTAATAGATTATGAATTTGCATAAAAAAGGTATCTTCATTAGAAGTTTTGCCTCAAAACGAGAATAAGAGAGATAATGAATATAAAGGCAAAAGTATTTTAATATATTATAAAGCAAACAATATTTTAATATATTGTATAGGCTACAATATCTTAATATATTATATAGGCAACAATATTTTAATATTTGGCAGAAGAAACAACTATAGAGGGGGGGAGCTTAGAGTTCTTTTCCTTTTATAAAGGAAAACAATGGTTCAGAAAAAGATGGGAATGTCTGCAAAGCTCATTGGTGGAATAGGCATTTCCAATTAGACAAAGTAATCAATTTCAAAAATAACATTTCATTTTATTGTTCAATATTCATTACTTCTTTTCAAAAGAGTATACAACGAATTTAATAACAAACCATATTCGATTTTTCTTCCATGGTTCATTGTTTGTCGCATAACTTAAATTTGAAATCATAAGCTGTAGATAAAATATACCTCCCAGTATTAACTTTCGAATGCAAGTCACGGATAAGCAGATCATATGATTTTTTTTAAATATCTTCTCTAAGGAGCTCCATTTTATAGAATGCGGGAAAAAAAGAATTGTTTAACTTTAAAAAATATATATATAATTTGAAATTTTCTACGATTTTGGCTGCTTTTATATTTTCGATATTTTTATGCAAATTTGTTTTTCGTTTTATAGCGAAATTCATTTAAAACTTGATGTTAAATTTTGAAACTTTAATGAAATAAGTGTTTAATATATCCTAAAATTTCGGAAAGATACTCGCATTATTCTTTAAAAATTTGTACTAATTGAGAGAAGGTATAGTTTGTTGAAATATTATTACGGTTACTTATATATTTTAAATTATGGAATGAAAGAAATCACATTTTAAATACGTATTTTTAATGGTTTCTAACTGATCTTTATTCTGAAGTGGTGAAAAGGCAGGTTCGATATCTCAAGCCATGAATAGTACTTTCGAGATTATCGTCACTATTTTTATCGGTTTTTTGAGGGATTTCTTTTGGTGATGATAGTTTGAAAATAATTCAGACATTTTATGATTTGCTATTTTATATTTTGACATTTTTTGGAAAAGGGATGCAAACTAAACTTTTTGCTAAATACAGACTCCTCTATAGTGCTCACGCACTTTTCATCAATTTTACACGAATTAAAAAAAAACCATATATATAAAATTCAAAGTCGGTTCAATGGAATTGAGCTGTTAAGAAGTAATAAAAAATGTATGTCAATACATTCTTTGGTCAACAAATAAAAGTTTTATTATTTACTTTTTATCAAATAATTACAATTGTTGTTTTGTTCTCGTGTTCAATTTGAGGAAATATTGAACGTCTATATACTATTATGATTTATTTCAGGCGTCGATGATCCCTTCTATCAAGACCTTTTTAAAGCCGCACAAATCCTAGGTAGCATTTTCCTGTATCATAATACTGTACAATGTTATGCGATATTATATGATATTATATTATTATTATTATATGCTATTCCTCATTATTGAACAATATTGCGAATATTGATCAATTTTGTACAATATTTGTGTGCTACTAGGAAACTGTCAGAGATTTGAAGTTTTATCAAAAACTTGGTGTTTGTGGCACTCCCTAGAAATGCCTGAAAACGAAAATCTAAATGTCTCCTCCACTTCGGAAATGTTGTGTTCCCTCTCTCGTGCGCCGTCGATTATTCACCGTTAAAAGTCGCTTAAGTCTTGATAACCTGCCATTACAACAGCAAGAATCGATGTAATTGCCTCCAAAGACATATATTGCCTTATACACGCAATTGGGTTACGCTGATTGGTTGAACATCATTATTTGCATACGACCTGATATACCAGTTTTTCTGGATCTTCAATTTAAAATAAAATAAGTCATCTATAATAAAACTCTTAAATTGTTATGAGGGAAATTATATGAAAACAGCTATATTAATCAGGAATTCTTCAAAATAACCGATATCAAGGGCGGCGGCAGAAGTTACTGACAAGGGGCAAGATAAATCTGACTGGGTGGCAATCACAATTTCTCTAATTTGGCTTCAAAATAACTCATAATGATTAATTTTACATTTAGTTGAAGAAAATTAATTTTTTTTAAAAACAAGACGCTGACTCTTTCCTTCTTTGTTAGAAATTATTTGTTAGAAGATATTTATAAAAAAATTTCTCTGTTTTTTTATTCGCTATCAAAATATTGTCAGTATTTGAATGTGTATTTTTCCAAGAGATTTTTTAGAATTACTCACCTTCAGATCTAATTTTTTAAAGAAAAAATAATAATATTTCAGTCTAAATTGTTGTATGTTGATAGAAATGCCAGAATGGTATGCTATATCAAGGAAACAAATGTGTAACCTTACCGTGGAATTCATATAAAGTGATTTATCAAATCCAGTGAAAGGGCTCAAAAATGAGAACTGAGGGTTAGCAACAACCTCAAAATGTCTTATGTTTTGCCATGCTAGAGAATTCCTTGCATTGCATAGGTGAAAAATAACGACAATATATTATTCTTTGGCATGAATTCCGAAATTTTACCGATCTGTTGTGCCACACGTGGCGAATTATTTAGTCATCAATCTCTGTCAACTTCAATAGAATCCCAAAATTGAATTCATGTTTATGGCGCATTTTTCTCAGCCGACTGGAACAAAACTAATTGTTTCAAATACACTTAACAAATTTGATACATTTAAGTCACTGCGTTTTTTTATCTATCACGTTTGCATGTTTCTGAAGGTACAAACCTACAAGCTGTCAATCTGGGGTTCGATTCGGCTCCAAATTTGGTATAAATGTGTGCTATAGATGTTAAATTTGCGTACTTATTTTACTTATCAAGATCTCTTCGTTTTTTAACTATCTTATTAACTTATACCCAAGTGCTCGTACTTTCACCGAGTAGATTTTACACAATATTTGACAGAAATCTGCAAATTCAGTGTTAAGGTCGTATATCAATTTACAACCGTTTATTTCTGTTATCTTTGTTCCAAACAGACAGTCGGATATTTTCTAAATGGAGGGGGGGTTCGTTAAAATCTTGAGTTCAAAATTTTTTGAAGATTACTTTAATTCCTCTACCTTATGTGTCCAAGAAAATAAAACTCAATACATTTTATTTTAAAAAATCTTGAATAAAATTTCTCAAATTGCCCTAAAGAAGACGAAATTACCCAAAATGGTATCATCTAATTAGGAAATTAAGAAAATTTGTAATTGAAGGGGTTAACGTGTAATGTATGAATATTCTATGAATAAATATTTTAACACTCATTTTGACAAGGCATTTTTATCCGAAGTCTATAAAAAAATTAGTACCTGAAATTATAATAATTTTCCCACGAAAAATAACCGAAATAAAAAAAGGAAAAATGATTTTTTAATAAGGTTTTAGATAGCATAGGCTATAATGCTACTTTCAGAAACGGCAAAATTTCAATAATAATTTTTATGATATATTTATTATATTAGTCGGATAAACTGTTTTAATGTAGTTGAAAAGTAACCATACCATTTATATTAATATTTTTTTTCGTCAATTGAAGCCGGTAACACTTCAGTAATATAATAATAACAACTTGAAATTTCGATTGGAAAAACAGAAATTTTAATGTTAGATAAAGTTTATTCATAGTTATAAAATTTTCTTATTCCAGTTATTTATAATAAATTCCTATAATTAGGCTACAGCAAAGTATCTCTTATTAGCATGCATTTGTAGAAAAAGTTTAAAAAAAGTGTTTTCATTAAATTTGATTTAACCATTAACACTAGATTTTAGACGGTGAATTCTGACAGTGAAATAAAAAAATAATAAATAAATTCATTACCGAGGATGTAAAAATTAGACGAAAAAATGACGATCAATTTTAAATCTATTTTACATTGATTTCGGAAGTAGAAAAAACAACTATATATCTTTATTCATGCATAATATAAAAGTATAATTCTTTAATAACTCCTCTTGTGGATAATCAAAGTACTCAATGAAAATAATTTTTCTCATAAACTTTGAAAATATCTTAGCCGAAAGATGAAACTTAATAGCTGAATATGTGATGTTTTATTCACTTTATAACGTTGTTTATTCTGTTAAACATAGTTCAAATTATAAGCAGCATGAACGACATTTAAATCGGCATCCGTAGCATTGAGATCTCAGTCGACCGATCAAAAATTTTGTTAAAAGGAGATATCTCATTCACTTGCCACCTAATCAGTGACAAGGCAGAAGATAGTAAAAATTATAAACTGAATTACTGATATTTCAAAAAGATGTCTACATTTTAAAAGACTTAACAAACAGCCTTCCAAAAATAGTCAGCAGAATTCAATAACTTACACAACAAATTAAGATAAATTATAAGTTTTATAACTAATATTTCAATCAAAGGATGGATGTTAAAGAAGTTACATCAAAATAACTTCTTTGCCACTCATCGTATTTAGTTCATAATCGGCCGATCAAAAATTGGCATCGTTTTAGCTTCTACTCTCTCTTTTATTTTGCTAAATCTAGCCAATCGTTACAGGATTATTTCGACTGTTCCTAGCATGCTAAATTGAAAGCTGTTTTCAAATTATATTTCGAGAATGTGTAGATATCCACAATCATTCTAAAGTGGTGAAGAATTTCACCAACGAAACTCTTAATTCTTCACCGACGGGGAGGAGAACACGGTTGCCGACAGGGGGCAACTGCCACCCCCCTGCTAATGCAGAATCTGGACGAAGCATAGTCAGTTCAGTATGAAGAACCTTTCCCTGCTAAAAATTTAGTTTGACAAGACAGATGGTAAGGACACATTTCTTTTGCGCGTGGAAAAGAAACTTTTATGATCACCCTGATGATTCATCTAAAAATTGCATATGAATTGAAACTATAAAAATGAAAGAAGACGGAAGATAATGTAATTGATGAGTTGAAAGTACTGGCTGGCAGAAGGCATTGAAGGTCTACTCACGACCACATTTCTATCACTCAGTATTTTATGAAGAACAAATAAAATTATTAAAAAAAATCATGAGATTGAAAAAAAGAGCCCCTATTTATTTTTATAATTATATTGAATTGAATATCTATACAACACATAAATAGTTCGCACTTTATTACTTGATAAATCTGTAAAGATTTTAAAATTTTACCTCAAATGGTATGAACTCCCCCAAAAAATTTTAATGAATTTTTTATAATAGCTAATGAAACTCCTCGTTTCTTATTTATTAGAAACTATATTAGTATGCATAAAACATATTTGAATAAGTTTAGAGGTGCCGCAATAATCTTAAAGTTTCATAAAATCGGAATTTTTGCCTCATTTTAAAATTTTTTAAAGAAATAATAACCTCTAAACTTACTGGCTGGCAGAAGGCATTGAAGGTCTACTCACGACCTTTTGGTGCCTTTTGGTGTTGATAAAATATTGGAGTATATTTTGAAGTGCTGGAAGGTTGTTAATAATTCATAAAAACAAACTTTTTATAAATTTTTAATAGAATTCTGCATGTATATGTTATGAAATAAAAAGTTTTAAATAAGTATTTTAAAAGGAATATAAATATAAAAACAATTTTACAATTGCATTAGCAAGACATCCAAGGTTTTCAGTCATCTCTGGAATGGATAATAAATAGGAAATGTTGGACATTTATCTGAGTGCTCCGATTATTTCAGAGGGTTCTGTGTCACTTGCGCTCACTCTTATTAGCGCTAACTCATTAGAGGGTGTCATTTGCGCTCAAGCCTTAAAAAGGGTAACACATTATAACTTTTACCTTTGTATGTAAAATTTGGCGATTTTACAATGTGCGCCATAAGGTAATCATTCACTGTTAAGTGATACTCCATGTCACTGATAACGAAAAAAGGCTTCCGCGAGAAAAAGGCTAATGACCCTTACTGCTTTTCAAATGAGTGATAAAAGTAATAAATAGAATGCGAGAAATTTGCTTTAAAAATTTTCTATGATTTAACATGTTCATATTTTTTACAAACACTGAAGACATTTATAAAAATTATAATTTTGACGCACATAATACAAATTTAATGTATTAAAGTGAATTATAATTTTTAGTTTTTGGAGGATTTAATCTTTATATGTTTTAAAGTTTAATTTTATTTAACAAAATGAAAAAAAGTACATGGAAAGTTTTTTTTAATTCAAATTTAAATGGATATCAATAATGTTTAGTTCTTCCAATATGTATGTATGCTTGTATGTATATTGCTTCTACAAAATTCTGAAGTGAGCTAAAAAAATTTACTTTAACGCTGTTCAAATAAGTTACCTTTTTTGCGAAATAATAAGCGCTTCGGCTAAAATAAATTATAAGAATCATATTTAAAATTTCAAAAAACAGCTGCTGGTTAATTCTCAGAGAGAAAAAAACATTTTCAAATCGAATGTTTTGATAATTACTGAAATTCCTTCAAATCTGAAATACATTACTTCATTTCTTAGCTCATTTGCTGTCAGATGTAACTATACATAATCTAATGTACCACAAACAATATTTAAATGCAGCATTTAAACGTACAAATTAAAACGCTTAGTTATCGGATACAGCATCATGTGCTAAAGTTTTATTCGCAGGTATGCATGTAGCAAATTTCTTTCTAATTTTCTTAAAACGCTACCAGTGATTTAATACCAATTTTCAATTTATCCTAGATTTGAGCATAAAAAGAAAGCTAGAAATTAAATATGTTACTTTATATTTTATTCATTCTTTTTTTCCTTCTTCTTCAGTCCATGAATTTCTTGTCAAATGCATAAATTCATATAAATTGAACCTTTATTGTGACCGAAATTGAAATTACAATAATAAATGTTTAAATATTACGGCGTAAGATAAGTCTAATTTCATAGCTATGTCAGTAAGGTTTCTGAAGTCACCTTTTTTTCTAAAAAGCATTGCATCGTTGCACTTAGGAATAAGTTTTTTTTTTCTTTTTTAAATGCTGCATCCAGGCATACTTCCAATTACAAAATTTCATTAAATACGGTAGGTAATTGAACAAAAATTTCAAAAAAATGAATTTTTATATGTTCATTATAATTTCAAGTGTGACGTAGTAAAATTTTTCTTTTATTTTCATTTATACGTTCAAAATTTCACATTTATATCCTGAAAATTTGCAAATATGCTTAGTTTTAAATTTAAAAGCTCTGGTCATAGTTTATATACATATATATATATACAGAGAGAGATAATAGAGAGAGAGGATGTTAATGATTTATTTTGTATGCAATTGTAATGCTTCCCTCGTTTTAGAATACAATACTGTTTTTAGTTCCCAACATTTTAATAGGCTTAGTGGTTGAAATTAATAGGATCCTTATTTCAACCGGACAGAACTAGTGAGAATAAAACGCCATATATATGATGAAAAAAATTGACATTTTCCTCTAATTTTAAGTTACTGTTTTGCTACATTAGAAACAATCAATTTAGAGCTCAACAGTCCAAAGTTGATTGTGCAAAGAATATTTCAATTTTAAAAAAGTGTTATTGATACAGAATACACGATCGGCGTCTAAAATCAAACAAAAAGGCCATTTCTTAAGCAAAAACAAATCTTCCTTTTACGGAAAATGTTGTTTGGAAAGACAAATGTTGCTTTGATCTAGATAGAAGCATTAATTTAACTTTTAGCAAAATTTTCACGTTTAGAAAAGTGAAAACATTTCTTCTTGCAAGAAATTCATCATCACTTCTAGTTTTCTGTTCATATTCTGCATATTTCTGTTTTTAAAATCTCTTCAGTTGGTCCCATTTTCAATAAAAGTATACGGTATGGTATCGATAAATTCAATTAATTTTTAATGGCATTATATCTGAACTAAGAAATGAATTAATTTTATCAGTGAATATTTGATAAATCTTGAGCGTGAGGAAAAAAGCGAACATTTCGAAGATAAGGAGCTTTATTTATATCGCTTAATCTTATCAATACAAGAAACGTGCATTCTCTAGAGCTCCTCTAGATGCGCGCCAAGTTTTCCTGCCAAAGGTGATTAAATCCCAGTAAACCTACCATGTGAGCGCAAATTACACCCTCTAATGAGTTAACGCTAATGAGACTGAACGCAAGTGACACAATCCCATTTCAGAGCCAGTGTCTCGTCAGTAATTTTTTCGAGTTCCATTGAGTCGGCAACTCCACACCAAGTATTGTGTAACTAATTAAAGTACCTCGGGTCTATAATAGTGGGAATCCTCATGGAGATATCTTGTATATGAGATATGGTTTCAAACATCTTTTTAAATACATGAAGTTTTTAACTTATTCTTAAAGCCCACTTTCATAATGCAACCAACCAAAATCTTAAGATGTATTTGAAAGATCAGATTAGTATGCTTCTTTTTGTTAATAACGCAGTTCTTTTTCAGCTTTAACGAGCGTTCCTTTCATATTAGTATTTTTTGTCAATTCTTTATTAAAATCAACCATTTTTTGTGGTTATCTACTTTTTTTGCTTCTTTCTTTGTTAAGAAATTTGTGGTAACTAACAAAGTATCAATATTAACTATAACCATTTTGGTAATATTGATAGCATACTTAATTGGTAATATTATGTTTATATAAAGGCATCCGAAGCTCAAACAAAAATTATAGTGGACCTGTTTTTCGACTTTCTGAGATTTCCTTGTTACATTCAAACATTAAAAAGAGCTGTGAAACTGGTAGCCAAATCGGCTCAAAATATCCTTGATTTAATCGAAAGAGAAGGACACAAAAGAATAAAATATTATTGATGAGTCAATATTCCAAAAGTTAATATAAAAACGTTTGTAGAAAATAATCTTTTGCAACCTTAACATTTATAGTCAGTAAGGATACAGGTATAAGAAAAACAGATTTGACATTAAAAATATTTTATTATTAGTACTGTATTTCATAATTATGAGGAGGGGGGTTGTAATGCTTGGATATGCATATAAAACCATTCCTTGTAGGTACAAAAAATTCATAATATGTTTAATAAGTTTATACTTTTACAAATTTTTAGTTTTTCTAGGCATATCAATAATCCGTATATTTGCAACCAAATTTTTTTAGTGCTTTTTGAACCTAAAAGCCAATTGTCCCCAACCAATATCAAACTAAAATCTAAACAATATTTTTAAAGACCCAATTTAAAATTGATCACTTTTTTTACAAATTTTATCTATTTTTGTGGCAATTCCATGTATTATTGTATTACAGCCAAATTAAAAAAAATTATTTTAATCTAAAGGAAAAATTTTCCCCCAATAGTACCAAAGACAATTTTTATCATTTTAATCTAAATATATTTGCTCTAACTGTCCTTGATGCTATAAATAAATTGATACAGTTTGCGTCACATTTAAAAACATATTTAATCTAAATTAGGATCCTTTTTCTCAAATCTTTTAGAATAACTATGGTGATTTATTCTTTGAGTTTCCATTGCATTTTATTTTTCTTAATCAGAATAAATGTGTTTAATATTTTAGAATATATTGCATTTGGGGATATGATTTCTTGTTTAAATTTATTAATTCATAGTCTTATATCATTCCTTTCGTTTACTTTTTCAACCAATTTATCAATATAAATATATATATTTATATTCCATATTAAATTATTTAATACAAAAATTTTCTACTAAATCAAAACTTTATCATAAAGCAGATTTGAAATTCAAATATCTATGCTTATAATAATTCACTTCTAACGCATGTATTTGAAATGATTTGATTGCAAATTGAATCGTTTTTTCCAGTAGATGTATACACATAGTATTGACTTTGAATAGTATCATATCTGAATCATCACTTTTTTTCTTTACGAAGAAATTATAATTACCAAAATAATATTTCTAATCTAGTTTTTAAATTTATTGTATAACTTTTGCATAGCTAACTTGCTTTAAAAAATCCTTCCTTTTTATTGACAGTGAGCTTCCAGCCTCTGAATAAATTACAGTAGTAAATACCTTTCATTTGATCTTAGTAAAATGATTTATTCAGTGTTTTCAAATGATCAACACTTTTCATCAAAAGTGACTTATTCTCAATAATTAAACAATTTAATTGAAATATTTAAGCATCACGTTAATTATTTTATTTTTCCTTATATTCTCAAGGCCTGAATTTAGATGCTGAGGAAAAAACCCCTTTTTCCTATTAAAATATTGTATCATTGTTAGTGCATAATCTCAAAGCTCGGATTCGAGCTCTGATAATTAAAAAAAAAGTTTTCTTTCTGAACCGAGATCTAGACTTTGAATTCCCTTTTCTAAACTTATCAGATGCATTTGTAATTTTTATTAGTTTTTTTTTCTGTTTCACTATGTTGTTTCTGGGTTCTTTTATTATTCATTAAATGTATATTATTTTATCTGGCAACCAATTTAATGCTCTCTCTCTCTCTCTCTCTCTCTCTCTCTC
>JAOUZG010001879.1:1754328-1808792 GCA_026289955.1 Argiope argentata | reverse complement strand
TGATTTTATCATTACGTTATAGAATAAAATTTAACAACGTAAAAGTAATTATAGATATAATAGTAAGCAAAGCATGTAAGGATAATTACGACAAATATTATAATTATTATTTGCGGTAATACTGTCTACAACACCCATTTTAGGAAATTATTCTTTTTATAATACAATTGATTATAATTACGAATAATGTATATTATCGTGCAGTTTCTAAAATGGATATAAATAACTTTGCATTTTGAAGCATTTAACATAAAACAATTAAATGAGCTTACCATACTGTGCTGCATCGGATAAAATCCATCACAATGTAGGCACTAAAACCATTTCTTTTTTAATTCGCTCTTAGGAAAACACTGAAACTCGGACCCTTTCTTTAATTTCCAATACAGTTAGGAACTGAACCATGTCTAATGAACCTCGTTTTTAGTGAACTCCCAGTGAATTTTCTTGAAACAATAAACAAGCTTTCAGCCTTCTCAAATACGTAAATGACCACTGGATAAAAAATGGCGTCGGAAGAGAATTCATTTCTTATCTAAGCATAATGAGAGTGAAATTCTTCCCCAAATTCACACTTGCTTGTGTGTACTCTCGTTGCGTCATCCCGACGTTCTGAAACGTAACAGTTCCTAGCCTGTCTATCGGTGATTGCACTTCTCTGTATATCGATTACAGATGAGCGGGACCCCCCCCCCTTCTCTTTGGAGCTCTTCAGGAGGAGATGACCAATTCCAACACGCCCTCAGAAGGTTTGTGGTTTATGGCTACATTTATCAAGGTAATACTGAGTCAAATGTTCTGATTCTGAGTTTATTTGTTCAGCTGGAAATTTTATAACTTAGAGATTTACTTTTTAAAAGAACATTTAATTCAGGGGTCAGAATTATGTTTACTTTTGGTTCTAATTTGCGAATCTTTTCTCATCTTTTGAAAATTTCTAAAATTCAACACTCCGTTGTATTTAGCAAAACTTTGATATTAAAATGTATTAATGCAAAATGAAATTCTTTCCATTTTCTATACCATTTTATTTTATTTCCTGACATAAATTGTCTTGCCCTTATAATTTAACGAAAACATCTTTCAACCCGTATGAAAACCCCATAGATTTTACAGATTTCAGTTTGAGGTAAAAAAAACTCAGCTCTTAATCACTTACCAAGCATCTTTTTACATTACCCCAAAAATATTCATCAACTCACTTGGGATGCACAATTTCATCACTTGAATGAGTAAAACAATGCAAATACAGCATTTTTAAGGTGTAGTAAATAGCTTTCATTTCGAAAATAGCTTGGTTAGCTAATATGCATTAGTATATTACAGTAATGTACATTTAGGAAACAAAAGTAATAATAACCTAATTTCATCTATACTACTATTATAAATGCAAAAGTTTTGTTTTGATGGATGGATCATGTGAGTCAATCACTCCAGAACGACTGAAGGAGCTTGGATGCAATTTAGCACAGAGATATATTATAGTCTACAGAAGAACACAGGCTAACTTTTATTCCGGTTAATTGAGTGGTTAATTTTTTATTAATTAAAACCTAACTTTTATTAATTAAAGCCTAACTTTTAAATTTTGTGTGCATTTATGTCAAACTTCCCCTACCATAGTTTTCCGATTTTCGTAACTCAGTTACTGGTGAGAGAGTAATGTAAGGAAAACAACAAATATTATTTTTGTATTCACGTGTCAAGAGGTTTTCAGCAAATTGACTGAATGTCGTTTACATACCTGTGACAAATAGTGAATATATTTTATTTCCTAAAGTAGCAAATGCTACAATTAATTTTTTTAAACACGCGTGTTGTTTTGAAACAACTTCACAGTTGCTGTACTGATTTAATAGAATTAGCGAGTTGAATAAAATATCCAGTAGATGCTGAAGTCTTGTTGAATTATTTCTAAATCACGCAACCTATGGAAAGAAAAATTATTTAAACCGAGTGCGAATATTTCACTCTCCTAATAACAACTATAATCAAAATTTGGGGCTGTCCTGTAGAAATTGAAGTGGATAATAGCTGGATTGTGCCATATTCGCCCCTATTGTCTAAGATATTTAAAGCACATTTAAGTGTTGAATTTTTCAGTTCTGTTCAAACGATTAGACATATTTTCAAAAGAAATGCCCAAGCTATTTTTAGTGTCCAACAAGGTAACGTCGGTATTAACTTCAGAGATGAAGTGCAAACGTTTAGGGCAGGTAGATACGTAAGGAGTAACAAAGCAGCGTGAAGGATCTTGGGCTTACCGCTGCACGAAACATCCGAGTATCCTCCACCTGACGGTTCACTTGCCCAATGGAGAGCGAGTATACTGCACTGAGCAGAATTTCCTAGACAGAGTGACGGCACCTCTGAAAACAGCACTGACTGCATTCTTCCAACTGTGCTAAAGTGACAATTTTGCCAAAGGTCTTCTCTACTCAGAAGTACCATGGTTCTATACATGGAATGCATCTAGGAAGGAATGGAAGCGTAATGTTCAGGGGACACCAGTTGAAAACTGGCCAGGTGTGAAGTCAAGAGACGAATAGGTCGGATACAAACTGTGCATGTCAGCTACCTTGAATGTTTTTGCTTGCGAATGTTGCTCAATAAGGTATGGAGCAGGTCAAATTTCCAAATAAAATTTGTTTATGGGCAGGAGCGAGCAACGTTCAGGGAAGCATGTGAGGCAATTGGGCTATTAGAAAATGGCAACCACTGGGACGTAACTATGGAGGAAGCCGTCCTTTGTCACCCAGCAACCAAAATTAGGGATCTGTTTCCAATTTTATTGAGCACTTGCGAACTATCAAATCCTCTCCAGCTGTGGAATAAAAACAAGGAGGTTTTATCAGAAGATATCGGGCATAGGTTTAATGGCACTCACAAGGACCTAATCATTAATGAAACTTTGATACTAATTGAAAATAAAATGATTTACATATCTAGAAAATGCCTCTCGTATTTTAGCCTACCCACATAACAGCAAAGAGGGGAATTATCAAGCGAAATTGCAAAGGTCAGCATGTCAATGAAATGATACCATGCTTTCTTCCAGAGCAACGTTAAGTCTACGAAACAATTATGCACCTAGTAAATAGTGGAGAAGATGAATTGTTCTTTCTTGATGCACCTGGGGGTCCGGGCAAGGCGTTTGTGCTGAATCCTCTGCAAGTTCAACACTGCAAAAACCGCAATATAGCTCTGACTGTAGCTTCCTCGGGCATTGCTACAACTTTGCTGAACGACGGCGGAACTCCGAACTCAGTTTTCCAATTGACGCTAAATCTTGCAAGCGAAGAAACCCAAACATGCAACATAACCAAAAACAGTGACCGGGGAATTCTTTTGCAGTAGTGCAAGATAATAGTATGGGACGAGTGCACAATGTCACACTAGCATGAATTAGAGGCGTTAAACCGTAGCCTTCAGGACATTCAGGCAACCAGGCGGTGATGGGTGCTGTTGTCGGTTTGCTAGCAGGCGATTTTAGACAGACACTGCCAGTTATTGAGAGGGGAAACCTGCAGATGAAATAAACGCATGCCTTAAGGCGTACCCTCTGTGATTTGGGATTGAAAAGATTCTTCTTACGTGCAGCATGCGAGTCCAATTATACAACGATAATAAATCAGATGTCTCTGTAAGTAAGATCTGCAAATTAGAGAAGGCCTTCCAGAAACGGCTGCAGATGGAAAAATTCTATTTTCGGAAGAATTTCTTCATCTAGTGGCTATAGAAGATGACCTTATCAAGCAAGTTTTTCCCAATTTGGATATTAATATAAATAATGAAGAATGGTTATGTGAGAGGGCAGTGCTATTACCAAAGAACGAATTCATCAATAAAATAAACAAAAAAAATTTAGACGTGATCGTCACAAATTCAAAATTATTCACATCCATACACACTGTGATGGCTACTGACGGTAGTACTTTTTACCCCATTAAATTTCTCAATTTTCTAGAGTTAACAAGCATACCTCTCCATAAGCTGGAACTTAAAGTTGGCGTTCCAGCTCTACTGACGTGAAATCTTGATGGCCTCCGACTGTACAACAGTACTAGGCTTCGTATCACAGAGCTAGGCAGCGATATTATAAGAGCTGCCATTATTACAGAAGCTGCTAAAGAAGACAGCGTTTTAATTCCCCGTGTACCTATTATTCCAAACAATTTACCATTTTGTTTCAAGAGATAGCAATTTCCCTTAAAATTAGCTTTTTCAATTACAATCAGCAAATTCCAAGGTCAAACTTTAAAAGTTGCAGGCATTAATTTGGACTCTCCATGCTTCTCACACGGTCAATTATATGTTGTTTGTTCAGGCGTTTCAAGTGCCCAAAACTTGCATTGCTGACGAAAAATAATAAATATTTTAATATTGTATACATAACGGCATTGGAGTAAAAATAGTGTAGTTTTCCCATAAATCTTTCAATGATCTACAAGTATCTTGATTATATCATATCAGACTCTTTTTTTCAATAGCACCGGAATGAAACGGTTTGATAACATTTCAGTTGTAATCAGACCATCAGTTATCATAAATATACATCAAAATTTCCATGCGTACGAAATCGGGGGTAAAAGCTAGTGAGTAATAAATGTAAAAATAAAATGAAATGATACGAAGCTTCTAGAAACAGGGGGAAAAATTAATTGAAAGTTTTAACGCCTGACAAACCACCTGGTGGCCCAAGTAGAATGTGTATGTGTGTTTATTGGAGACCTTCAGAACAGAAAGTTTGTCCTGAAGCTAACAAATTTGGTACTTGTGAAACTTGAAAGCCTGGAGTGATAATTTTTCAATTTTTAATTAAATTTTTACTTAATTGGAAATAAAGCAAAATCTCACCATTTTTACAAACACATACAAAATATTACAGATCGAAAAGGATTTTTAAATCTATTTATAGTTCAAAAATTTATCGTTTTAATAATACAGATGTCTTATCCTATAATTTTAGTTTCATTTTTCAATGAATTAAAAAAAAATAATTTAATCATATTTTTGTGTAATTTATTTCGCTAAAAATAAGTATATATATAATTTAACCTGCACTAGCATGTTAAGCGCGCATTCGAAAAATCCAAGCGATACAATCTCATTGATAAAACCTCAAATAAAAAAATTAATCAGTACTCAAATTAATTTTTGCTAGGCATATTAAGTAAAGAAACTTTAATCATGTAATCGTTCTCAGTATATGTATATATTCAAAAGAAGCAATTAATGAAGGATAAAGCATTCATATTCCCTTATTATTTTTTTCAAATAAATCATTGTACTATTTTCGTACCGAGCAATCAATATTTGCAATGCAGCAGCATTTGTCTAGAATTAAAACTAACCATGAATGATTCTGTTAATCAGATACGTATAAATAACAATCTATAACTGATACATTATTTTTTAGAAGAAAGAGCATTATTTTATGTGCACATTGAATAAAATTTCCATCAAAAATATTCAAAGGCAGCTAGAACAAACAAACGATTATTTTAAAATATTATTCTGGACTATTTCATTCCTCATAAATTTCGACACGTTTAGCATTCTTGAAAAATTATAATGGTCATAAATTGATATTTTAATTTTCGTTCATTCTGAAAAAAAAACACTGTTTACTTATAGCTATATTTGTTAATTTTATCAAGGAATGTAATTCACAAAAGTTTGTTATATTTACTAATATCTTTTAATAAAATTGACCGTGAAAAAATAATTCATGTGATAAATATGTAAAATTAAACTTGTAAACATATATTGAGCTAATGTAACTTTGCAAAATTCCATTTTCTTTCTCTTATTAATTATCGCTAGAAGAGGAGATAACATCATTGAAAACTTCTTTTATGATTATTTATGGCAATAGATTAATAAAGAAATAGGCATCTTGCTTTGGTAGAAACCCCAACAATTCCACAAATTAATTAAATCAACAATAGAGTTATTTAGGGACCGACAGCATTTGAACTATAATAATTTGTCGGGGACGACACCTCAGCTGACGGTCTTTCTCCAAACTTTCGAACCTCTTGTTCCTACGGATTTGGTTTGCATCGTACTTGCTTCAACCTTAATTCCTCTATTTCCATAGCCTAAACTTAACCCTGGGCTTTACTGCCCTGCATCTTCATTTAAATCATCCGAAAAATATTACCCCCACCCTTTTTATGTAAAAATAATGTATGAGGTGAGAGGTTTCATGTTGTTTTATTATTGTTTCAACTTTTAATTAAGACTTAAGTTAAAAGATGGGTTCGTGAATCGGGAAATACCAAATATCATCATCACTTTTAGTTTATTATAAATTTATAATTCTCTTGTGTAGTACTTAGCTAGAAATTCAGTCAAATAAATCGAACATATAAAAATATTTGATGTAAGAAAAAAAACTTAAAAGCTTTTATGCAATATTAATTTAATGTAAATGAAAGATAATACGAATTTTTCTATATTTAGTTAGGTTTTTTTTTCATAGTTTTTGAATACAACTGTAAAAGAGTTATAGATAAAGTTACAAAAATCTCAATCTCAGTTATTAAAAATAACTTCTTAATTTATTTTTGCATTTAGTCTGATACTAAGGCCTGGGCTAAGGAGCCACAGGATGTCAGGTTTGCGAACCTTGCGAACAATCAGTCTAATGCACGTTAAATCACTCAGGGTCAAACGTCTTCCCTCTGGTGTGTGAAGAAAGTGTTCGCTCAGAGATCAATCTCGATTTCTCACCGCTGTTCAAAATTACGAGATCCGTCCGAATTAACCATCGTGTTTGTTTAATGTAGGACGTTAAATTAAAGAAAATTTAAATTATTTATACATTTTACAACAAGGTGCATATTTTATTTCTCGTCAATCTCGAGAAGATTGCGGTAGAGTTCCTCAGGAAACTAAAAAGAATTCATCTGCTCATTCAGAATTTATAATTAATGGCAAATATTCTGTTCCACAAATGTCGTTATAATCATCTCATGTTTACAAATATCAATATAAAATATGATAAGACTTTCATAATTTTTGTAAGTTCATACAAGCTTGAATTCAACTCTTCAGGTTAGAATATTTTTTTTTATTATTCCTCAGGGAATTTCAGAAAAGTCTAAAGAAAAAAAACTGTTTTAGATTATGATTTGAAAAAAAAATGTTTCACATTAATCCTATGGAAATTAAAAATTTTGATGTTTAATATATATCTGTTAATATTGAAATCCGCTTCAGATATTCTATAATCTTTTAAGTGGGTTTAAAGAACTATTAATTGGTGCCTCAAAAGAAATGCTAGACCGATAAAATTAATTAGACGCTTTCAATAGATTACAAATGATCAACACCGGGACAGTAAATCATAGACTGTTACATTATAATTATTATGAGTACTATAATAATTTTTATAACATGAGTTTCTGCATTAAAAATACTACATATCAAAATATTTAATTTTCGATGTCGAAGTAACATATTTTATTTAGATACAATCAATTTCTTATTTGAATGGATATAAAAATGTAACCTTGAGACCGTGAAGATACTTGAAATATAGATATTTTCATATTTTTTGGTGGTATAAAAATAAAACAATTTTTTTTAAAAAAAAATTTGATCATTTTTGTACTTAGATTTGTTTTTGATAATGTAAACTATCATTTTTTGTGGAAAAAGGCAAAAATTCTACTGGCCCTGACACACTTAAGCGAAGAAAAAGAAAGAAAAGAAGATTAAAGCACTCCATTTTGTTTTCAATAATATTAATTATGTTTGTATGACTTTACCGTATGGACGTTTGCGTACTAGTCATAAAACTTTCAATCAATGGTTTCGTTTACAAGACGGTTGTATTACTGAAAAGGATCAGTTCTAAATGAGGCTATAAAATTTTTACCGTTTTCTAAAAGCATCAGATTTATTTATATTCAACATAATGTTTAACTCAAATGACATGTTTCGAAAATGACATGTTTTAATACATTCTGAATGCTTTCCACTTTGCTCTTTCTGAAAGATATATTGCTTGTCAATGAATTTATTGAAGAATATATGATAAAATCAAATATTTCTTCTCATATAAATATTATATTGAATTCAAAAATATAAACATTTCTTCTAGATTTTAGATGGCAAATTCATTAATTTACATTAATATAACGATTTGCATTAAATGCAAACGTTTTGGTTTCATTAAATTTTACTTTATTTCTTTTTCATTTGTTTGTTTAATTCAATAAGTTCGAACACTGAAATACAAGCTATTTAAATAAATTCACTTGAAAAAAGTAGATTCTTGTTAAAAGGACAAATAAGTGAGGTTATTGGTATTGCAATGATTTATAATGAGGAAAAAGTTTTTAAAAAAGTAATTCTATAAATAAGAGTAAGAAAAGTTTCCAACTACGTATGTTAATTTTCCATATTTCATCAGTTTAAAATACAGTCAATTTCTAGGTAAGAAGCGTCATTACAAATGTAAACTTCGTAACATCGAAAATTTAATTTCAATGATTCTGCATTTTTTTACATCTGTATTCTGATAATGACAAATTATTTGTTCTTGATTTAACATTTAATTTTGTATATGAAATACTGTAAGTACAGAGCGCATAAATCAAATAGATTACTAAAACAGAAGTATGTTAATATTTTGTTAACTGATAATTTGTATTTGCATAAATTTGTAGATATTAGTTGAATTCAAATTTAATTTTCTTCAAGGTGCTTTATTCATCAAACCGTAATACAAATCTAATGCTAAAAGATAAAATAGAATTCAAAGAAGATTTTTATCTTAATATATCTAGTGTGCTTTCTTCAGAAATTTTTTTAGAGAACGTTCTAATATGTAAAATATGTCATTAACTATCTTCAATATACATTTTTTAACTCATCTATACTTTTAATGGAAATGTTTACTGATTAACTATGCTTTATTTCGATATTTTAAACAATTTAATTATTTCCAATCTCAAAAGAATTCAGGGCCATTTAAAAAATTTTAAGGGCCCTGAGAGAATGCAATTTTTAGAATCATTTTATCCCTGCACCTATTTTATTGATTTTCATTTATTTTCAGTAGCCATAATTAGCCAATTTTGAAAAATTGCAGTTACATGTCCCTTTCTAAAACTACATTTCAATATTTCGCGTATGAAAGATGTGCACAGTTAAAATGTTAAATTAACTTTAAGTAAAATATTTAATAAAAACTTTATTTAACACATTTTAAATTATATTTTAAAAGGAGGGGTCATTTTTTAAAACCGAAAAGCTCCAAATTTGTTAGAATTATAAAATTACATATTGAATACTTATTACTTATTTAAAAATAATACATCTTCCCTTTAAATAAAAGGATTTACATAATCTCTTCGGACCGTTGGCATTACAGTTCAAGTACTGCCGATTCTTGAGGATTTAAATATATTTATTAGAAATTGTAGTGGAACAATATATTCCGTAAATGCGGGACTGCTATATTCCAGTCTTTATGCCTCCTGGTGGCTGAAAAGAGAACTCCCTCCAGAGCGAGTCGGACTTTCCTCGAGTAAACAGCTAAATTTATCTTGTCCCATTAATATGCTGTGAAACTGTAAATGTTTAATTGTTTGTAATGTAAAACTGTCTCTGTTAATTAAATTTTTTAATGTTACCCCGAGATTTATTCTTTTTAAGTGCTGAGACAGTAACCATTACAAAATGGATTTGAGGGCACGACTGGACGTACCCATGTCGTTTTTAAGGGATTTTTCCCGTGAAAGCAATATAAATGTTTCAGACATTTTGCTATGGAAAAAAACCTGATTATCTCACAATGAGTCCATAGTTTACAGAAACCCATTTTTGAACGATATAAGATTTCAAGAACTATTAAATTTATAACATTATTTTCTTTATTAGAAGAAATAAAATCAGAATTCTTTTATTACATTGTAGAAGAAACTTTTGTTGTAATTTTTTCCTTCATAATTATATGTGAACACACAATTTTATTTCTTTAATGTACTTTTAACCATAACATGACATCTTTAATAAATCTTCAGTTGTATTTTCGATATATAAATTTGAAATCGTGTTATTAAAGTGAAAAGAATAATTTTCTATCAATATATTGTTAAATAAAAAAATTGCATCATAATACTTTTGCAGCAGCTGTATTTTTTTCTCAAAATGGGATAACGGTTTGGTAATTTTGCATTAAATTTGAAGGAATATTTAACAGAACATTAATTCTATAATCCACAAAATATAATTTAAATTATTTCAGAGATCACATTTATATTTTAAAATTTAATTCAATGCAGCCGTTCTCAAAGAATATTCAAAATATTTAAAGAATAAAAATATCCCTATCATTGTTTCAAATTAATTTATTATTAAATTCATATATTACTAATATTAAATAACATTTGCATAAAGAAATACTTTCCATTTTCTCCTAATGCAAACAACAAGTGCAACAAAAATACAATCTGCAGATACAAAACAAAGCAAAATAAACCCAGTTTGTAGTACGCACAGTAGCAACTATATGTCAAGATTATTTAGTATTTAATGCCTTTCTTTTAATATAGAATAATCTTTTATTTAATGTTCATAGTTCATTAAACATATGGTATATTAGTGACTATTAATTTAAATAATATATACTTAAGAAATAATCTTACACTGCTTTTATTTCCATTGGGCTTTGCACTTGCCCAATTTTCTATTATTCAATCTGTATTTTATGATCATAATATTAATTTTTCCAATTATATCACAAATAATATCAGCAATAACTTAAAATGGATACATTAAAAAAGATGCTTTATTCTGGAGTTAATTCGCTTTAAAAAAAATACCAAACAAACTTTTATAAGTCCCTCTAATCTCGAAACCTACTCATCATGGAAAAATATGCTTAATCTTCTTATTTTGGTTACAGCATTAGAAAAAATTATGAAATATTCAAAACAAGACAAAAAACAAGAAATGTTCGTACGATCAGTTTGCAGGGGTTTTTTTCAACAATGAAATATATTGTTGCAAAATACGTTTAAAATATGTTTTAAACTTTATGAAATATAGAAAGAAAAATTATTCGATAAAATTTTTGATACCAATAAAAAGATAATTTTTTGAAAATCGTTCCGAAAATCACTTCCCTGCCCTCCAAATTACGTATTTGCCAAATTTCATATTCATAAATCGGACGGTCTGGTTTGCACAGAGCCAGAATATTTACACTGAAACAAAGAGGCATAATCTTTTTTTTCTTTTGTTCAAGCATCAAAATTTATTTAAAATACTTGTACATTTTCCTACCATCTTGTCTTTTCAACAGATAATATACTTTTAGCAAACCTAGACTAATTACTTTTGGTTCTTTTTTTCCAAAGAGTTACGAATGAGTTATTGGATTTTTATAACCCGTACGGGAATGTCCGTACGGATCTGCCCTCATACCGTTTAACCTTTGTTCACCCAACAATCCCATTCAATCTATCATAATCACTGCATCTAAATCTTTAAAGCGGAGTGCTTTATTCCTATTTAATTTCATAATTTACGTCTTAAATTTACTTGATAAAATTTACTCAATTTTATCTTATAAACTCTTTCCGAAGATTCATGAATTGAAGAAAAAAAATATTATATGAATGTGGTTAGGCTGTGACCTTACTACGCACTTAATATAATACTGCTAATTGATTTTATAACAAATAATTTATTTCCATAGATTCTTGAAGACAGCATTGCTATTTAATCTACTTTAAAATGCATTTCTTATAATGGATTTCTTTATTTCTAAACTTTCAAAATATTTAATTAAGTTTTTTATAATTGAATTTCTGTAGGTTTGATACATCAAGCTGTTCAGAAAATTCGTCATATTAAACATACATATCCTAACTTGATAAGATCGAATTCGATTAAACCGAAGGCATAAATGTTAAACATAGAGCAATCAGACAAATTGATACATCTAATTAGTATTCCAAATGCTGAAATCTGAAACTAGATGAGAAATATATGACAGAAAACTTGCTCTTGAATAATCGACTGGAAAAATCGCATTAATTAAATCTCAATTGCATTTTCCAAGTCATGTATTAATCGTAAATGGGGAAAATCTATAAAAAGCACGATTTGCTAATTTTTCCTCATTTAAATTCTCCATTAAAATTTCCCTGGAATTCATCAACAGTCAAACGGCAATTTTACATACAATTAAATAGTCGTGCTATTAGCGTTAGTTTTGCGGCAGTAATAGTTAGTTTTCAACAATAATAGTAAAGTCCCTTTAAAATATCCTACTCCCATCTTTTTCCTTTTTTTAAAAGATTATTATTGTTTGTCTCAGGCGCTTTTCGAGGCTTAAGAAGGTCATTTAAATTAGTTTTGTGAAAATTACCTTGATTAACAATTTGAGTAGTTTATTTTACGTGTGCAGCCTCTAAAAATAATGAAGGAGAGTGTTGTAATCTATATAAATAAAAATGAATTGGCAAATTCATTGCTGAGCGCAAAACTAGCGAACGGCTTGACTTTTTTTAATACGGCTTGAATTTTTTAAATATTTTCGTTAAGAAACGGGGAAGGTTCGTATGGTGAGAAAAAACGAAAAAACTACGAGGAAAATAATTAAAACAACATTTTCTTACTTTCCCGACAAAAACTTCATTTCCTCCCCACCACCATCACCAAAAGAGTAAGATTTCAGGAAGTAATAAATAGTTTCATTCGTCTATAAGTTTTATTAAACTCCTCATCAAAAAGTCTCAATTCCTTAATAGCACTACAACCTTTTAATTTTTCTATATGTTTACCAAAAAACTGGAGAAGTTGCATTGGTTTAATATCTGAAAGTCCTTTCTAGTTTTACAATAATTTTTAAAATAACTTTATCTTTTAAAGTATCATATTGTGAAAGGGGTAACTAATATACTTTACAGTGAATCGTTAACATGAAACTTTCTGGCAATCGTTGATATTTAAAAATGAAGTAAAATTCATAATCAAATAAAACTTTTTCTGATAATCTTTGACGAATCTAGAGGCTATACTAACTGACTCTGTCTTTAAATTCTAAAATGAAATTTTAATAATTTCTCATGTCTTGAAACTAAATCACTATCCACTACATTATCTCTTTATTCTCTGATGAAACTTTCAGTCACACTAGGATTTTTAGCACTTCAGTCATCAGTACAAACACTCACATAATTTATTTCAATAAGTACAAAATATTTTATAAGCTTCATATTATAATTTTTATCCATGTAATCCTTTATTACACAGAATCACTTTATTATTGAATTATATAAGAATTAGGTTGATTAAAAATATAAAAACTAACAGAGTCAATAAGAATATATGAAGGATTTTCAAGACTATAAGACGTATCAAACTTTAAATATATTGTAATTTTCATGCATGTTGATAACTTTAATTTTTTTTTGTAATTATGAACTCATAAAACTGAAATTTACTTTTTCAATTAATGGATTTTTGGAGGTGTGAAAATCTTCCTTTTAGTACAGAATTTAGTATTTACATTCTGCATCAATATTTCTCTTTGAGAGATTATGATGTTTTTCTTATCAATATATTGTTTAGAAACGACTTCAATTTTTATCTTGAAGATTTGGAAGGTTTTTTAAGGGAAAAACTCTTCCCATCATATATTCCTTCATATGAAACCAAAGCTTCTTCTTCTAAAAATTGCTCATTGAAAACATTCCCATTAGGAATAAGATCTTTATCATTTTAAACAAATTTTCTTTTTCCATTAAAATTATATTCGGAATGAATAAAATATCTTTTTTAATTCATTTTTTTTTATTTTTAATCTGAAATTAAATCAAAATCATTTATATTAGATGGATATTATACTAATTTATTTTTTTTCTTTTCCATATCATAACATACATTATTTGTTAATTTAAAATCAATTCTTATCGGTCATAATTAGTCATCAAAAATCAGATTGAAAGCTTCCATTTGTAGAGGATAAAATTATAACTTTACATGATCTCTCTCTCTCTCTCTCTCTTTATTTATATATATATATATATATATATATATATAGATATATATATATATATATATATATATATATCGCCTTAATCCTCTTTTCTGCTAAATGCAATTACATTTTTAGGCGTATAGCAAAATAATTTATATTAACTCTAAAAAATATATATATAATCTCTTTGAATAATATGTAGCAAGTGAAGGTCGCGGTACGAACCTGCGACGTTTGAGCCAGTAGCCGAGCGATATACCGTTCGAGCAAAAGGGACCCTTCAGCTCGAAGGATATTATCTAGCTTATTAGGCTGACGCTACAGTACTCCCCTACCAGTGAGTCGGACGGGAGACGAACGATTTGGTGCGTCGAGTTAGCAACGGCTTAAGAGGCGGCTTTTGATGCGTTGAGTTAGCGACGACTTTGTTGGCTGGTAGATGGCGCCACGACTTTGCGGAAGGCTGCGTTGTCAAGGTCACCAATGTAGCAAGTGAAGGTCGCGGTACGAACCTGCGACGTTTGAGCCAGTAGCCGAGCGATATACCGTTCGAGCAAAAGGGACCCTTCAGCTCGAAGGATATTATCTAGCTTATTAGGCTGACGCTACAAATATTTTTCAAACACAAATTGGATAATAGAGTTCTTTTATCCCAAAATAAATTAATAAATAAATAAAATAATCATGAGGAGACATTTGACGGGTGATCTATGAATTTTAGAGTTCGATATCCGCTTTTATCTGAATTATCCTTAATTAATGGGCATGAGTGAAATAATAGCTTTTGCATGACGTAATACCGAAACAAATCAAATAGCTCGGAAGGAATATTTATAAATGTAACAGTTATTTTATTTTTATTGCTAAAGATTTCCAATATTAATGATAAATATCTAATCGATAAAAATGATGATTACTTGATAATCCCGAAATCTCCTTTTAAATCTTCCTAAATGTATCATGAGGCCGATTTGAGCTTCATCCATCTTTCAAGAATGAGGCATATTTTAGGAAGAACACAGTTTTTTTTTTCAGCAGCCCTTTACAATTTTTTTAACATAGCGTCATGTTACTACATTTTTTCCTTTCACCATTATGGCTAATATTTATATCCATTATACACAGCTGATGACGTTTGCTTTGGTGTTTAAAAAACATTCAATGCTGTTATTCATATTTAATATCATATCAAAATAAAGAAGAGGAATAAAAGCCAATATAATTTAAAATAATTTTTCAAAACCTGGTATTCCTAAATAGAATGCATCAGTTTTATTGAGAAAAAAAATTTAAATATTTCTAGAAAAAGAAACCCCCTATCATTATTCATTCTCTTACCAAAATCAGAAATGATAAGTCTCCATAGTCTCTCTAAATTCACGTGCCTGTCAAAGGTGATTAAATCCCAAAAAATGTACAATGCAAGCCCAAATGGCAATATTTAATGAATTAGCGCAAATGCGATAGAACGAAGTTCCTCTAGCCCATTTACCTTATGTTCATTTTGCTTTAGTTTACCTTTGCTTGATGACAATAAGAAAGCTTATTATTAAATGAATAAATACAGGAAATTATTGTAGGCTTGGTGTATATTCGAAGATTGAATATTTTCTAAGAATTATACCACTAATTTTTTTTTTATTAAAGAACTTTTTTATGATGTTTTTATTTATTAACTTTATAGGAATAAGCCAATTTCGTTCATATCATTTTAAAAAATTCTCTTATTTTATTTTCTCTTTAAGTGTCTCTGTACATCTATTTGGTCATTATGTTTAGTCCAATACATCTCCTTGCATGAAAATTAACAAATCTTCCGACCAAATTATAGTACAAATTTGGCTCATTGCATTAGATTTTCTGTTTGAATGTTAAAAAGGAAAAGTTGTCTTTTTTTATCTTCCTATTTGCGTCCAGTACTAACGTATGCATGCCCGGCATGGGGACATGCAGCCAAAACGAATATTAAAATTATTGAAACCCAATTTAATCTCACAATTAGAAAAATAGTTAATGCCAAATGGTATATGAGTAACACCGATATTAGGAAAGCACTAGACTACCCCTCCTTTAAAGAAATTGTCAAAAAATTAGCCACAAATTTCTACAACAAAATTGATGCAAGCAATAATGAAGCAATTAATGATATCCCCAAATACAAAGCTGATCCTAAAATTAAGAGACCAAGAAATGTCCTTCTTATTTAAACTCGCTTCAGATAATTAAATCTCTGATCGTTTGATAAACCCTCCCCTGATATAGATGTGTGTTCTGCCACTTCACAAATAATTTGCTCCTTAAAACTCTAATCAATCCTGCTACTTCATATCCAAGATCTTTTGGTCAAATAAGCTAAAAAAAACTCAAGCACTTAAATAGTATCACCTCAACATCCAATCAAAATGCTCGTTCTAATATAGTAACCAATGGGGATGCGCAGCTTGTGTTGTTCTGCTCTCTGTTAACATGTATCTCTCTCAGTCCATGTCATTCTAGCAACAGCACTGGAGACTCTTACATCGCCAAGCCTGGAGGTAGCTCGGCAACGGGCAGGAACTCCGTTGACCTTCTTCTATGAATTATTCTTTGAAAATGTATGTATCAATACGACTTCCTGTGTTTACTAGACATGCGCAGAGTTACATCCTTTGTCACTGAATGTATCAATGCGCTTCAAAGAATACCTTACTGCGCATACTCCATCACGCAGGGTTTACCAGAGAGAGCTGTGCAGAGATTAGCAGTAACCGGTTTGGCGATACAATAGGTAAACAAGTTGGCGACATTCAGACCATCCACGATAAAATAAGTACCCCGTAGTAATCAAAATTGTCTGTTTCAATTCATTCAATAAATTATTCGAAAAAGCCAATACATTTATATCATCACTATGCCTATAAAGTACGGTTTTTTTCTTCTAAGAATCGAAGCGATTTGTTATTTTTCACAGAATTTACTTTAAGTTTGCTTTTATTTTATTTGCGAAATTTTTAGGAGTACCGTAAAAGTTCGTAATGGTGGGAATAGTAAGCATACGAAATAAAAAGTTTAGCATTAAAAATTTGAGTAAGTCTTCCACTCTTTTAGAATAATGAGGAGAGATAAATACATTCATAAATAAGCATTTGCTATTTTGGCAACAAAATAGTAAGTTTATGTTGTCTGAATAAAACATTGTCACTGAACAATTTTCTTTCGATATTTTAATAAGTGATTTAACAATTCGACATTTAATAAATAAAAAATTGTCGTAATTTCATGTAAAAGATTTCTTAGGTAGATCAAATTATTAATAAGAACAAAATTTCAAATACAGTTTCAGAATTCACGTGGAGGTACTTTAAAGTTTTTTAATATCTTGTTTCCTTCACAGAATTTTCATATCCATTTTTCCCTAGAAAAATTAAGAATGTATAAGTAAGAAATTTATAATTATCATTTATCAGAATGTTGTCTTTACATGTTTAATCTGAAATATTAATGATGCGTCACTTCGAACATTACAGTACTCATGAAAATATGTTCTTCAAAATCTCTAGTTTTTTTTAAATCAACAACAACAACAAAAATTATTTAAAAAATTAGCTGTTGCTTTGATGATTTTTTTTTATCATCTTGTCATTTAATATTATAATTTCGACGAGTGAAATACAAAACAATTCTTAACTTTAACTTTTTTCTTTCTTATTTACAAAAATAACCCCTATAAGCCAAGTAACTTTTACCGAAATCAGAGTACTATATATTCATATCAATTAGAGAAAATAAAACAAACAAAAATTTCAAGACTGAATTCTGAGATCAAATATATAAAAAGTGATGTAAAGATATTTACATTAATAAAATATCTTTGGCTGCTTGCATACATAATTCTTTGAAGTTGAACTTCAACTCAATATAAGAATAAAGTTCAGCTTAATAGAAGATTTATTTCAACTGATATTTTATTTTCATGTATTTTATTTAATATTATCATTTAAGTTTTCATTAAAATTAATTGTATCATTATCAATTTTTTTTTATTTGTGAAAAATCTGAGTAAAGGAAAGATGTGATATATTTAAAAATATCTCGCATTCAGTAAAAATTCAATTTGTGTTAAACCATCATATTGTGAATACATCATGTATAAAATATGTCAAAATTTATAACGATTTCATCTTAGTGAAAATATTTTTAAAATGCTTCAACGAAATGATACAACATTTTATTATGTATGTGAAAAATCACTGAAACACAATACATTGAAATCATTTAACATTGAATTTCACTTTACATATATAATTAACATTTAACCAACATCATGTGAACAAGACACTACATCTAATAACACCACAACAAAAATATTACAAGATACAGAACGACTAGTATTTTAAAATCATATTAGTCATAACAGTTTTTAACACATGCTTTCTCAATAAAAATATTTCCCATTTTTCATAATGAGTTGGCATCAATCTTAATTAATACAAATCAATTATTTAAAAACCAATCCTACAAAACTATGAAATAAAAAAAAGAGATGAGACATTAAAAAAATTAGTACAGTCAGGAATGGATATTATTATATCTCATTAAAATGATTTTATTTAATAATTTTTAATATTTCAATTATTTTATAAATGGTAACTTTCATTAAACATATGATAAAAATTCATTCTCATTTATAAAACTGATAACATATTTTTAATTTAACCTTCCTTTCTCATGGAAAAATAATGTATGCATTTGAAAATATTCATGATAGATTCTAACATATATATTTAATTAGTTACTTTCATAGAAATATAAATAAGCTTTTAAGACAATTGACACAGACCAAAAGTAAAGGTCATAATAGAAGAAAAGCTCATACATTTTCTTTTTTCATGCATGTTTAAATTCATACACAAAAAATAAATAAAAACAATAATAAATTTTAGATTCGCAAAAAAAAAGAAAACCATCCGATTGAAAAACAAAAATAAAAACAGCTATACAGTGTCTCTTATTAACTTACAAAAATATAAAGATAAGGAACTCAAAATTTAAAAAACAATACAATATTTAAAAAAATTTAAAAAATATACAATATAATAGCATTTTTCAAGCATGTTATCACAATGACTCACAAATAGTACAACACACACAGCTTGATGGATAAGTGATATTTTGAGACATCTAAATAAATTATCAGTAAATACTTACAGAGATCTAAGTATTTGACATTAACAAGTTACTTTTAAAAAAGAGCAACAAGAAATTTGTAACAGTTTCAAACTACTGACTTAAAATTGTGTAACTAAAGTTGTCAACACAAATTATAATTACTGTGTTTATAAAAATAAGAAATTCATAAAAATAGATATTGAACTGGGCATTGTTCATTTATATGCAAAAGGGATTTTATTCATTATGGAGCAAGTTTATAATAAACAAAGATAAAAATATTCTTTAATATAAAGTATGTTTACATTCAAGAACAAATCAATTACACTATACTATCTACCACCTTACATGAAAAAACTCCACTGAAATCACTGGATACATGAAATTTAAAATAACATTTTCCTCCACATTACTTAGTGTAAAGAGAGGGAAAAAAATCATGTGAATAAAAACAAACATTTTACTTAATTTTCTATTTTTATTCGGCAGTATTTTAATAGATAAAGAACTTTATTGTTTAACAAATGTGTGCCTTAAATTTTAAATAACTGAACAATATACAGAACATCTATAAATAACTATTCCAACTTTGCAGATTTGTCAAAAGAAAACAAAATCAAGTACAGTCTTATTATTCATTGAAAACCAAAAATAACAGATAAAAGGTTAAATTCAACACATTTATAAATGCTAAGTATCTAACACTCTAGAAATATGAAGGATATTCATGCAGTATAACTCGTCTCACAATATTTTTTTTTGTTTTTTGCATGTCTAGTGTTAAGCATTGAAAGAATGTAGATATGTGTGTATGGTGACAAGAGATTTTCTTTTCAGGGGATACATCTAACAAGTGTTTGTCCACCATTTACCAAATGATGTTGATAAACTTATGGCATGCATGTAGGCAAGCTTTCAAAGCAACACATCAGAGATGCTGAAATAATATAAAATGAGTTATTTTTTCTCTTTGATATTGTTCATACTTGTGGTGTTGCTTATAATGAATACTTATAATTGTGTTAAATGTAAAACCTCAATTGTTATTTATAATTCCTGAAGAACACTAGGTTATAATTTGTTTGCTTTATTTCAATAACCCTGCAAAGTGGGATATTCATTTAAAAGTATCTTGTTAAAAAAAAAGATTTAATAGCAATATTCTGTTATATTTCAATAACAAAATTAACAGATCAAATTCATATAGTATTTCAATAACAACATTAAAGTCGATTTATGTAATCAAAGATAAAATATGGATTCATGTAGTTTGTTCCATAAAATATCTTTCTCCATTTGGAAAAACCTTTCACACATTTTTGAACAAAATGATAAAATAAATGAGTAATCCTTTTTTAATGCTACCAAAATATTTACATTATAAAATTAATATTTGATAGAAAGTAATCACATTAGAATCTGCAATTTTACATAATATATACTGCAAATATAACAATTTTGAAAAAATACCTGCTCCACTATGAATTAATATTTTTTTTAATTAAACAACATCAGAGAAAATATATAGTGATAAAAGACAATGCAAGAATGATTTATAATGACATAATCAATGATTTCAATGAGGTTATAAATTCAATAACATATTTACAAGTGACTTGCCTTTATATTACAAGTCTAAATTTATCCTCCATTAAAGGACAACTTTAATCATATGTTTATACAATTCCATTACAAACATGTTCACAATGAAATACAGTGCATTAACATATTTGATGTAGTGCATTGCTCAACTCTTTGTCTATATGAATAGAATTTTAACTTGCATCACATTTTAAAGAGCGATAATTATAAGAAATTTAACAAAAGGAAAATTGATAAGATAAAGTAATCAGGTTAATTCTTTCAATAGTGAATGAGTACATACATTTGATAAGTTATTTGATAAAATAATATCTATTTTAAGTTATTGTACATACAAATGAGAGCTATAAAACCTACAATTCATAGTAAAATTTTCCAACATGATTTGTAAATTGGAAAATTTTATAGATATTTTTCATTTATATATCAAAGTAAAACAACTAAAAATTCATTTTTTATATTCATTTGTTATTTATTAACCAAAACAATTATGGTCAATTCTACTGAAAAAAAAAAGGAAAATTACAACTTGCCTAGGAAAAAGAAAGTAAAGAAAAGGGGAGGGGGGAGGGGCCTGAAAAAAAAATTCTCAACCTGAAGTTGCTAAATTAACAGCTATGCCAGCTTCCAAAGTTCTAATAATTTTCAAACAAGTATTTTTGAAGGTTAGTTTCCTAAAATTATTGAAGCTCCAGAAATGCAAAATAAAAGAATGACAAAATAAAAGTATTCAGCCTTCAACAAGAATTTCTTTTTAAAGTAACAAATTTGATTCCTTTAAAATTTTTGCTAATATTTTTATGACTAGCATGTGTCTATTTATTCTATCAATTTATAATATTTTTTATTATTTAAAAAAAAAGAGTATTTAAAGATGAATTCAATATTTAGTTTGTTTCCAAGAATCTGATATTGCTATCCATCAGTTAGAAGAATTGTGATAATATCTAGAAAAAGTTTATAAATGGAATCTGCAATGAAATAATCTTCAAATTTTTGTTAAATTTTAAATTATTCATTAATACTTGATATTTCAGTTAGTCTTAATAACAGCAAATAGTTACTCCCATTTGAATTATTCTTTAAACTAACATTTTTTATCAATGGCTAAAAAATACAATTAAATTCTATCACAGACTTTCATAGTGAAAGCACCTTATATAATTATTTTACATCAGTAAATAAATATTGTTTTATAGACAAAGAGTCAAATATCTTAAAATATTATCAAATACCTAACACTATTACAACATTAAAAAGTAGCACAGACATTGTATGAACAGTTTAACATCATTACAAATCTTTTAATAATAAGTAACTGGAATTAAATATTCCAGATAATATATTTCAAAGTTAACATTACATTTATTTCATATCAGTAAGCAACTGGAATTAAATACAAGGTAATGGAATTTAAATAACATATTTCAGTACTTCTAGGTAATGTTTTTTGAAATCAACATTATAATAGCTAAAACATTTAATTTTTTCAGCTTTCTTAATTGCCTGTCATTGAAATAAATTTTTTTAAAATAATAATCATGCGTAGCATATAAAATATTCTTCAAAAGAAATGTTATAAAGCTCCTGGATGAAACATCAGATAAATATATAGACTTTCTATCTAAACAGACAGCAAATAGCACATTTTACATTTTGAAATTGAGATGCTTCAAATAATTTATACAATTTTGAAATGAAATATGTCATACTCTCCTTAAAATTTTAAAAAGACATCCATAATAGAAATGTGAATGTATGCATATTTAAAAAAAAGACAGCATGGAGGGTATTGAAAGACTAATATGAAAAGCTCATACAGTGATATTTATTAAAAAGAAAAATTAATTATTAATTTACATATTAAAATAATTTTTTTCAAATATATAGAAAAAGTAAAATACTGAATTTTTTATTGTGCAAGTGATCAAAAATTACTTTTTAAAAATACTTTCTTCTTAATTAAAATACATTTCATATCAATGTTGGAAAATGACTACAGAGGGGAATATACAATTCAATTTTAAATACATATATTATTTTAATCATCCAACTTTATTTAAGCATGTAATTCAAACTATAAACAACATTGCTAATAAAAATTAAAAATACTGAGAATTTAAAAATTAGAGTTTCAAAACTCAAAGTAATTTTTTACAGCACTTTTAAGCTATTTAAGATAACAATAATATAAAAGATCTTAATAGTAAATTATGCATTTATCATAGGAAAATGAGGATAAAATTATAATAATTAAACATTAAAAGATTTTTTTATTATTTTAAAATATATACTTTGAGATGGTATAAGAATAAAAATGAATTTTGTTTTGCTTACAAAAATATTTTAAATCTAACTTATGATGTAGTTATTTACCGACATTATACTGGTGCTGAAGCTCTTTTGTATTACATGTATCTAGCCTCAATTTTAATTCAAGAAATTACAAAATGTACTTTTTTTACTAAAATCATGAATTTTGATATATATTAAATGTTTTGAACACCCTGATTATTACTAATTTTGCTTGATATGGTTTTTTAAATCTGTATAGATGCTTTTAAAAGAATAAAAAAAACTCTTCCAAAATCTGCTTTACCCAACAATTGAAACTTCCATGTTAGGAAAAGATTCACCTTTTAAACTTCCGTTGGATCTCTTAAATCAATAAACATCAGTTCATGTTTAACATATCAAACTCGCCACATAAGCAAGTGATTTGTACTGTCATCACGACCAGTCGTATCTGCAGAGATCCTACTGCTAAAGTCTTCATATCCATCACCTCCACTAATTACCAGAGCAGAATATGGGGAACCACTTGAAATATCAGAAGAAGTGCATTGTAGTGAGCTGTCATCCAAACTGCTCAGTCCTTCATGTGCAGATGAATCTCTACCGGATGTGGCATATAAACTGGTAAGAAAACGAACATAGCCAAAATGCCCATGTGGCATACCTTAAGAATAAAAAATATATATTTCAATGCACAAAACATGATTTCAAATGAACAGTTTTGTTACAACATTCTAAAAACAATCCTTGCAACAGGAAATATTTTATCACTAGTTCTTGGCTTACTTAGCGATATTTAGATTACATCAATATCACCAAGCTAAAGTATGCATAATGCAAACATATTTGAAATGTTTATCCATTGCCTGGTGATAAAACTCATAAGCCATAATCATCCAGATATCAATATTTTTATCATTAAATAAAAAATTTCTAATAATAAAAATATTAAGATTTCCTTATGTCTTAATATTTAATGATTTCAATTATATGCTCCTTTTAAACAATATATATCGATACGAATTCCTAAGAAATTATAAGAAAAATATGATTAATTAGATTATAATATTAAAGTTTATTTAATGCTTATTGGATTTTAAAAGGGATATCATCTTATTAATTTTTGGATATACATCTAGTATATAATCAGAAACAGGATTTTGAAAATGTTTACTTTTTTAAATATATATTTTTATTATCAGTTTCCAAGTGTTTTCCCTTTACATTCATAGACTTAAGAAGTTAATTATTTTTGTAGCTATTTATGAATCATTTTAAATATTTAATACAGCTTTTATAAAATGAATAAATATAATGTTTTAAATTAACACTAAATTATTATTATATTTTAAAACATCTTGTAATTTATTTTAAAGGAAAAATATATTTGAATGAGTAATAAAAACTGAATTATAAAAAAAAACAATTAAAAATGTTTTTAAAATATATTATTACACGATAGCTATACACTTATCAATTTGTATCTTTACTCTAAAATAACAACTCTCCTAAAAAACAAAGAAAAAATAATATTTGAATTGCAAAAAAAAAAAAAAAAAATTAATATATTATTAAAAACATGTATTCTACAAGAATATGTAAATGGAATAACATAATTGATACTACATCTACATACATTATGTTGTTTTTATCAATAATTTAATCTTTAAAAACCTAAAATGGAAACTCAAACTTAAGTGCAAATGATTTTAACCTAATATGTTAATTATTGCTTTGAAAAAAAAATGCTGCAGTAAGAAATAAACTTTGAACTCACCAATGATAGTTGGTATAAGATCAGCAGATGAAATTGGTGATGAAAAAGATGGTATAGGCAAATTTAGAATTATTCCAGAACTTGTACCAATCCAAAGAAGATTCTTTTCAACACATATAGATGAGATGCGTAAACAAGCAAGTTTATGCCGCTTGATGATTTCACCATAAGCTGAAATTAAACATTTTTTCCCTTTGAATTAAATAAGATAACTCAAAAGGGAGGATTCATATAAAATTATTTAAATGATATTCACCCAAATTACTTCAAAAGAAATTATTCATTTTAAAGTATTCTAATAAGAAAAAAAAACTTTAAAGACATTAATGATTTATATCAAAGTTGTTCACTTTACATACAATGAATATAATATGAACACTTTTTAACAATTAAAAATGTGATGCTTTTCTTTGTTGAAAAGACATCTGTTTTAAACAGTATCTTGGAAAGTTTTATTACAAAAATTTAGCTCTTCTTATTTCAAAACAATTAACAAATTAATATATTTCTAAAGAAAAATTTTTAATAATAAAAAAAAAAACATTTAGCATATTCAAAATAATGTATACTCCTTTATTTCCCATAAATGTGGACTGGAGATATATCCAAAATTCTTGGGGAGAGAATTAATTCAGATATAGAAATATGAGCAAAACTTCAATATTGATTTTAAGTTCCTAAACTTTTTTTAAATTTAACCGATGGGTTAAGTTTTAAGACTGCAGTTTTAGTGTCTTATTTATACATATGTAAAAGTATTTGCCTGTTCACTGTTTGCCTGAGCAGTCTATTCATTTTACTCAGGTCTTAGTTCATTAATAATAACAAATATTATTATTATTACATATATAAATGCAAATCAGTGATAAAAGTGGATATAAATTGCATTAAAAAAAGATGAAACAGCTAATCAGCATATTAATTGTTCACAATTTTTTTTTCTCAAAACATCTATTCAACATCCTTAACACAGAATTAATTACACATGGCGAATAAAAAAAATACAGGACTGCTAACTCTCACTAATTTACTGGAAAGGTCTCTTTACCTACAGTTATAAGAAATTTATATTCAACAAGGAAAGAATCAGTTTCCTTCTTTACTGACCAATCTATTTCTTTACTTTGGAAACCCTCATGTTTAAATAAAAAATCTTACAAGATTTCAGTCTAGTTGAAAAGATATTTATCCACAACTACTTAAAACTACCTAAAGCCATGCACTATTTTTTTATTTAATTAATAATCAATTTAAAAATGATATAACAAAAGGAATGAATTCAAATTTAATGCTAATAAATATAAATGTTGTGAATTCTATAATACAAAAATACTATTGTAAACCATCTTATCAGAATTAATAGAATAAGCAATGAAATACACAATAAAAATAAAATATATTAAAAAAATAACATTACTATCAAAATATTTATTTTGAATATTTATTTAATGACTTTAAGAAGTAAATAAAGACTATGTAATAAAATGATATTAATGCAATCGTTAAGTATTGGAAAGATCATTCAAGTCAATATATATTGGCCAATATGTATTCTCAAAAGAAGTCCAAAAATGCAGATTTTGGAACAGTGTTTAAGGATTCCAAATAATCATACACTCTGAACATTCTTTTTCTAGCTATCTTTGTCTTATTTTTTATTGAAGAGATTATTTTATTTAAAAGTGTTTTTTCACATTTTATAACTTTTAATTTCAAACAAAAAATTTTCTTTCATTAACTATGCCAACACTTCAAGATCATTATCTTCATTTTAAGCCTTCAATGGACAACTGGTAACAAAATCTTATAATTTCATGCACCAAACGCATTGGGTATTTTGCTCCGTGCATAAAGGAGTTACAGCTTTTTTTTCTTTTGGGATTTTTATTGTCTTTTCATTTGTTTATTTTGTATCATCATTGTATATGCAAATATGATTTATCTTGGTCTATTTGCTCTTTCTTCTAACTAAATTATTTAAACCGTAATTCAATTCTACATCCCTTTTTCCATCTTTTAACATTGTTCTATTAATACATCATTTAAGGTGAGGACATATTTTTTCCAATTAATTATTCAATAGTCATTGGGAATTTTTTTTATCTACAATTATTATCTGGTGATCAACAATTATTAAATTAATAAGTTGATTAACAGCAATTATCACTAAGTTGGTTCACTTATTTAAAATTTTTAATACATTTTAAACTTAATTAGTGGTTAATTTCCATACCATTCCCTAAACTGAAACTTTTTGCAAATTCATAACATATTTTTACTAATTCCCCCTTTTTATTTATTTTTTGTATATATTTAGGCATTTTCCTTCTTTCTTTCAGTTTATTTTTAGTTTTTTATATTGCTTTATTTTTGCTATTATATTTTAAAATTTATTTTCTGTTTTGGGGGACATTATTTGTATGAGTATTTTTTACTAATAACATAGTCATTATTTAAAAAAACAAATAAATAATGCAATCTCTTGACAGATATTTCTAGCCTGTTCCCGAGTGGATAGACCATAGCTGGCTATGGCTATAAAGATTTATAATTATGTATACAATAATGTAATCAAAGTTCATTAAAATTTATGAAAGTTCAAAACAACACAGAATAAAAGAACAAATATTCAGTGGAATTCTTACCACTAATCATTTTAGTGATAGGTGATGATATATTCAATTCCAAAAGATGATCATATGAAGTTGAGTGATATAAATGAATAACGGGACTGCTCTGCATAGTAATCCAAACTCCTTGGTCAGAAAGAACCATTTCTGATATATGTCTCCCAAGATCTGGTGCGACTTGGAATGTGTGCTAAAAAAAGAAAATATGCTGCAATGAAAAATTTTGGCCTTTCTTATGAGATTCATTGGCAAACATTTGCAAATAATAAAGTCATGGAATGGAATTTCTCAAAACAAATAACTTCATGGAAATTATATACATATATATAATTAAAAAAAACTATACATTCAATTGAAAATATCATTTGTACAAAATTACATCCACCCAAAATATAACTATTATTCTATATTTTTGCCTTAATTGAAGGGGCAGAAGAGCAAAGATTTTTAAAAACTTTTTTAAAAAAATTAAAAGAACCACAAAATTACATATTTTGAATATGAAATAAATAATGATAAATTTAAATGAAATATTTTAATAATTAACATTTCTGTCATTGCATGATAGCAATATTATATTCTTCCTTGCTACTTTGATGCTTGAAAAAGGCTTAAGAACTATGCTTATATTTCAGTTAATAAACAAAAATTGACAGTTAAAAGTAGATTTCATGGCTACAGTACAAGTGCTTTATTATTAGCAACTTTTAGATGATAGTTTTTGTCTTTTACAAGAAAATGATAAACCTCAATATTCTAAGAAAAAATCTTAAAAATTTCAACTATAACCTAAAATTTCAACAACTTTCAACTTTCTAAATAATTAGGGGGAGGGGGGAATTATCAATTCAATTTTTAAGACTTCAGACTTCTCAAATTCTATTGAATTGTAATTCATATCATTAAGAATGCTGTAAAGTTCTATAAGAATAGAATTACTTTGCCTTTTGAAGTAGCTTGCAAATCACAAGTAAGAAGGTACAAGTAAGAGTCTCTTTTTTTACAGAAGGACTAGGACCTTCTGAATATTCTCTTGCGATTTAAAATAACTCACACTTCTAGCAAGTATATAATCAAACAAATGCTAAGAATGAAGGTACATACTAATTTCAGAAAAAATTACCATTAAAATCTATTCATAAAATAACAATCCTAAATTCTTATATCTTTGTTTGAAGAAAGCGAATCTGGAAATGCTTTTTATAGTTTTTAAGGCTTTAAAAATATCATTTTTAATAATATTTAAACTGTTCAAATAGCCAGTTACCAAATTTCAAACAGTGTACTTCAAAAATGAAAAAAGTGTACAATCTCTCTTGTAGCATATTAAAAGAGGCAAAGAGCAACGACCAATGGCAAAAAATAGCTTGAATGATAAGAACAAATCTTTGCTACACCATGCATCAAATGTATTCAATTCAAATTTAAAAGCAAAAACAATATATAACACCATGTTATCGGATTCTGATTCAGCAGCCATATTATGCTAGCCACATCTTCACCCTCATTACATTTAATAAAGAAGAAATCCCCCATTCATTGACAATTTTAAGTCTTTCCTTTCTGCATGCAAATAATTTGATAAATAATACACTCACACAAGACAATCTTAAAAAGGAGGGGGCGAACTAAACTTTATTAAATTATTATTACAAATGTAAATGTCAAAAAATAAATTTTATTAAATTATAAATTACTTAATTTTATTCAAAAAATTGCTTGGAATATTAAACAAATATATTGTAGAATAATTACATGAAATATCCAATGTTAAGAAAAATATTATAGAATTATTACAATAGATTTCAAGACTGATACAATTCAATTCCAAATATAATGGAATCTATATCCTCAAAGAAATAAAAAGAAATCAATATCTCACTGGGACACAATTTTACCATTTATAAATAAATTGTTATTACCCGCAAACTCCAAATTTACTGTCAATATTGAGAATTCTTTTTGTATGAATAAATAAATAAATAAAATTTCAATTTACTGCTGGAATATTCATCAAGGTAAATAAAATCCTTCAATAACTTTTTGATTTCATGCTTCTGAGAACATTCACTGAAACAAATTTGGAATCTTCATAAAAGAGTTATATGAATAATAACTGCCCATATTTCAAAAAACGTTTCAGTTTGCACTAAGCATAATAAAAATACAATGAATTACAGGATAATATTATCTCCAACTGATTTTTTTGCTGCAATTTCCTAAGATGGATGTATGGTGACTTTGCTTGTTTCCTGACAAGCATAGCAAAACCTCAGAATTTCACTAAGAGAATAGATTAGTGATTGAAATCTTTTTCATATCAATGCCTGTTTTCTGCTGATGACTTCTATAAACATTTTTTTAAAATTAATTTGCTTTGCTTTTGCCAAAGTAATGGATGTACATTTCCTATTTTTCAATGAATGCAAACAACTTGATTTCATAATTATAACTTATTTGCTTTTATTGAAGATACATATAAAAGAAAAATTAAGTTTTTAATAACACTTTTGTAATATTGTCTGAAGATGATGATGTAGGTTTCTGTTCTCTAAAAAATGATTCAATTTATTTTTTTGAACAATTATATTATAAGCCAAATCCCAAAAAATCAAATCACAAAATCACCAACAATTTTATCACAAAAAGTTGGCAAAATATTTGAAATTAGTTAATTCATTTATTTGTGGTGTAATTCAAAAACCAAAGGATATTATTCAAGTATTATCTATCTCAAATTTAATAGAAACTAATAAAAAAAAACTTGACATTTATTACCTTAATAAATAAATTTTTAATGTTATTAATTATTGATATATTACAATCAACCTAATATATCAATAAACATTTAATGTACCTCCATCTCAAGTGATGTAGGATCTAGGATAGCAATGGAATTTACAGTGGAACACCACAACTTTTCAGTAACAAGTAACATTTTCAATATAGGAGAAACTTCATTTGCAACTTGAACTTTTTGAGGACTACTTGTATTCCACAGACCACCTGCAAGAAAAAAAGAAAGAATCAGGTTGAAAGAAGTAAATTATTACCTGCTACAATTGAATTGTATGAATTACTGAAAAAAGTGTTTTAACAAGTACCAACAATTTTTTTAATAACACAAAAAGAACTTGCACTAATAATCTTTTATTTATGCTTTTTATATGCACAGAAAAAAATATTACCAGCAATAGAAACAACATATATTTTCAGTATTTTAAAGTTTCTGAATAAAATTTTTTTGAAATTTATTGAATACTGTTATTTAATATATGCTTGAATTATCTATTTACCAATTGAAACCATTTGGTGAAAAATAATTTAGTTTTTTTAAATAAGTAAACTGCTTTATAATTAAAAAAGGCTTTATAAAAGGAATTATAGCCTTTAAGAAGATAAAGACAGGAAAAGGTTGCATAAATCCAACACGTTAATTGCAGAGTCTTGGCTTTTTTCATTTATAATGTGTAAAAAAACCCTGTACAATACCATGGCGCTTAGAGCCATAATGCTATACAGTTGTATTGTTATATACAGGGACTGGAGATACCGTATTTCTCTGGAATCATAGCTGCTCATATCCAATAATCCAGATAAATACTGGAGATATCGTATTTCTCTGGAATCATAGCTGCTCATATCCAATAATCCAGATAAATACTGGAGATATCGTATTTCTCTGGAATCATAGCTACTCATATCCAATAATCCAGATAAATACAATTCCACTCAAGCCTAACTGATCAGACCTCATAGAATCACATTCTAAAAGTATTACAACTGCCACAATGTCTTATAACATTATTTTTTATTTTTTCTAGAAGTCAGTCATTTAACTAATAAAAAATATTAACTTGATAAATAATTCATTGGTATTGCAAGTTGACTAAAAGCTACAATTTTTTTATATAATTTGACTCATTCAAAAAGAAAAAAATCCTTCTGCAACATTTTATTATCCAAATTTGTAAATAAAATTTACTGCAAATTAGATTAAAGAGCAATTAATGATGCAGAGTAATCTGAGAAAATATTATGAATAAAACTTTTATTTAACACTTTAATTACTATGAAAATAAATTAATTTCATTTTATTCTGACAAATAATATAGTAAGATTAAAATGTAATAATATATTTTTATTTTTATCATTTAAATTTTAAATCTTTTTTTCATATTTTAAATTTTAATACATTAAATATGTATTGAATTTTAATCTCCATATGAGATAAGCACTCTTCAAATAGAGAAAAATTCTGAAAAATATACAAAAATACATTTTTTAACAAAATGATTTGCAATTGCAAAATAACTATTGACCATACAGACAAAAATATTAAATATATGATTTATACAAAATCCTTAAAAAATTTAGATTGAAAAATTTTAAAACATAATGATTGTCAAATGTAAACTGACTTAGCAGCTTCTTTTTTAAATCTTATACTTTCATAGAATTGATGATACTCATCTACTTTTGAATCAATTTAGCTTTCTTTAATGACTATAAATGGTTCAATAGAAATATTAAGGATAATTAATTATATTTACTTTCTTAAACATAAATTGATGCTAATGATTCTCAAGCAGTGTATTTCTCAGAGTATTATAGGGTATTCTATTTTATGGCCTTACTATATCCTTTTTTAATTCTGTATATGAAACTTCCTAATAGAGTAAAATTCTATTATATATATTTCAGGAAATTATTTTTCCTTCTTTTTATATATATATAAAAGATTATAAAACAGTTAGCATAGAAAATAAATAAAGATTTAAATTAAAGTAACAATTGTCTGGATAAATAATGACTGTCTGGGAAGTGAAAAAGTAAGTGAAAGTACTTACTAAGATCTCGAGAATAAATAGCTATTTCTCCATTTGCTAAAGAAACAAACACTCTTTCATTTACATGCCTGGAAAACAACAAAATTGTATGCTGAAACTGTATATAAATGATTGAAATTTTTTAAAAAAATTCTGTTTGAAATACAAAGGAAGAATAAAATACTTACAAAATATGATATATGCTAGTTGAATGATATATTCGCAACTTTGGTCTCTGGAGCCTCACATCAGTGCAATTATAGATATAAATTCTAAAAAATATATAATTAATTTTAACATGAATAAGCATATTTTCTATATCTTACATAAACAATTACTTTTATTAATAACAAAATTTACTTAAGAAGAGCAATTTACAAATACTTATTTCAAATATTTCTTCAAATATACACCTATAATAGATCTGAAAGGGCCAGTAATTTGCATTAAAAATTTTCAACTCTTACCTATCAATTATCAAATATTAATTTAAAATTTTCTAAGTGGTTAATTTATTTTATCAAGTAACTTAAATGCTAAGAAATCATATGTTAAACTATATAAGGATAAATTTCAATATAAATGATTGAAAATTTAAAATAAGAAAATTTTATTCATATAAATTTAAGAAAAGCTAGGATTAAATTATAAATTATAACATTTTTCAACATAGCATGAAAAATGTGATAAATCAGTTTGGCTAAATGAAGAGTTTAAATTAAAAAAAGAGTACATTTTCAATATAAGAGCATCTTTATGATGGTAATTTCATGTGCCAATTTTATAATAATTTGTAATATGGTTTAATAAGTCAACGTTGTACCATAAAACAGTTTCTTAAGTTCCATTGGCTAAAATTTCATTTAAAAAAATTTGTTTCAGTAAATAGTAAAAACATTTTCAAATTTTTAAAAATTACTTTTTTTCCCTTCATAATATGAAACTACTTTTTTTTTTCATAATATGAACATAATATAAACTTTTTTATAACTTTTAAAAAGAGATGAAATGCAAACTAATACTATTTTCTGTAATGTAACAAAAAAAGCTTTATAAAAAGCATTTAATCGATGAAACAATAAGAATTAGATTGAAAAACAGCAAAAAATTTAAATACATATAAAAAAAGTATAAAATAATTACCGTCCATCTTCAGTACCTAACCACATAGTTGGTTGTAACGTATTTGCATCTTCACTACCAAAATCATCTGCAAAAAAAAAAAAAAAAAAAAAACTTATGAAGTATTTTAAAGTAATTATCTTTTTATCAGAACATGAATGCATATTTTACCTGGAAAGGCAATAATTATTTTTAAAAAATTGAAAAATATTTGAAAGACTTCTCACTTCTTGCTTTTTTGTATTCTCAGTGTATAGTTGAGTGACATTTATTGTCAGTATTTAATCTCCTGTTATTTGCAAAATTATTAAAAATAAAAGTAAAAAATATTAAATAATAAATCAAACTTTGTGTATAAATTAAAATATATAAAATGAAAACAAAAAAAATCAACACATTTACATCAAATAATTTTGTCCATGGGAATAAAACCTAAGAATGACATACAATTTCTGGTCTCTTTTCAAATGAATATTCTCTTAGAAATATTTATATCACATGAAATTAACTTATTGATAAATGCTCACTGTAGCACTTCCTTTCTTAATCTGGTATGAAATATATAAAAATTTATGTGCTGTATTAAAGATCAAACTAAAATAATGGGTATGCTAAAAACAGTTTTTTTTTGTTTGTTAAATATTGGGAATGTAGAGAACATATTTTTTTTACATCATTTACTGAGCTATTCTATGCAAGTAGATTAAAAAATCACTCTTTTCTTCCATATTAAAATATATCAAATTGCAGTATATACTTCTACATATCTAAATTGCAAAGATAATAAACTTCATAATGTGAAGGATATTAAAAAGAATCTACTATAATTACATATAGCTTCTCAAATGGATGTTGAACAGATGTATAAATTACAATAAAATGCAGATATCTCTAACTAATGTCTATAAATAGTTCATATTAAATGAAAATTATAAATCTGATGAAACACATCAAATTTGTATTTCATCCTATTCACCATATTTGAATAAAAAACTTCACTGACCACAAACCAAAAGATTAAGAAAAATTGTATATTAATTAGAAATATTTCATTAGCATTGTTAAAATTGCTTATTAAAATTTACATGAATCGTTTTTTAATAACTATGCAATATATATTTTTTGATACATTTTCCAATCATTTTTATCGAAGAAATAATCATATGTCTGCCCAAACAACAATTTTCAAATGTTTTATTTCTAATGATAAAAAAAAAGTACTTTATAGAAAACTACCTACTTATCTCCATGAAAATATATGAAATTCTTCACAATAAATCCTATCAAAATCTTCAATTGTTCAATAAAACTCAAATTTAATCACCAATATATATTTTATTATGATGTAAATTTAAAGAATAGAACCAGGCTATTCTTTTAAATCTACAGCATTCTATACCAAGTAAATAGAATGATACAATTTTTATTTGTTAAGTTCTTTTGCGTAAAATTACTTTAAAGTTTTTTAGCATGAAATAATGTTATCATTGTTTCCTTAATCAAACGTTTTTAAAGTCAAATGAACTTTTTTCTAAATTAGCAGATGAAGAAATCTAAATTAAGCATGTAAGATTTATTATGATTTATTCAAATTCATACATCAATTTATTTCTATGTTGCCCCTTTTAGCATAGATTAATTAAGCATGCTGAAAAAATCAAAATAGTTTTTTAATCCTCTAATTTACAATAATTTCATACTTTTTTGAATGAATAATCTTACAACAATCTTATTAACAATGTAAAAATTGGTTTAAATAACATTACAATATCAAAAATAAAATAAATGCATATTCTACCTGTAGCATCAATATAGTCTTCATCAGAATCACTATCAAGAAAAAGCAAAAATTATTCTTTAATACAATTAAAAAGAATATCTAAGCTATAATAATAGCAAATTATACAACAACATTGTGCAAACCATTTTTAAGATTTAAAATTCTTAACACAGTAAAATTATCTTTATTATTAAAAAAATCTGAGTCATTCAATTCAATGACAGAATTCTATATGAATTTTTTTTTTTTTTTTTTGAAGATTTCAGTCACTTTTAATACACTCACACATATTTTTTCATAATACAATTCATTTTTATTTACTAGAACATTTTTTAATCCTTTTTTAGATTATCATATAAACAACTGTTACTTAAAGGATGAAATTTAAAAAAATATTTTTAAATAATTGCATTTTTTGGAAAATAAATAATAGTCAGATCACAATGCAAGGACTAAAAATTTAAATAAATGATAAACTTAAAATTTAATTCAACAAATTTTAAAAATAAAGGCAAACATTTATTTTATTTTTTATGCCATTTAAATATTTTTATTAACATTATTACTAATTATTAATATTAAAAATTTAATGCAAACTTATTCTTAAGTTTAATTGTTTTCATAAAAAGCACATCATTATTTTAAAAAAAAATATTATAATAGAAAATCATATTTGAACAGTTCACTCACCTGTCTAAAGGAAATCTTTTAGATTTTCCTTGATCAATATCACCTTTATCTAATTTCTCAAATTTAAATCCTGGCAAATATGGGAGCAGAGTACTACGTCGCCTCACAAGAAGAGAACTGTAGAGAAAAAAGAATATAAGTATAAAATATTAAAAGAAGGGGGGGAGTAATTCATTCATTTCTTTGAAGATTTGCAGTTAATATACAATCAGGAATAATGTTTACCACAACTGAAACCACGTTTCTTTTACTAACTTCAGTACAATTTTGATATTTAAAAAAATACCAATAAATGTATTTACAAATTTGTTAAAACATCTAACTGTATTTGAATTTTATCTTCAAACAGAATATTTTTTGTGTTCATCATTTTTTTAAATGCTGATATTAAATACATGTTAAACAGTGAAAATAGTTTGAACTTCAGAATAAAAATGTAATATATTATTACATCACTGACAAAAAAAAAATCCGAGGGAACTTATTAGGCACAATTAAATAGGTATGATTAAAAAAGGCAATTTTTAAAATTTTAAGCAGTATAAAATTTTCATTTTTGCAATGTTTTGGAAAGTAAAGCAAGAAGCAGTAAAATTCAGCTTAATTTTATAATTAAAATCACTTTGAGTTGCACAATAAAAGGAATGATTATACTACGACTGATAACTGTAGGTCAAATAGCCTAGTCTGTAGAGGACCAAAAAACATACACAATCATCTTTATTATTAATATTTTACTGGCATCCATTAATTTTGCAATTTTTTTATCAATAATCTTGGTTATGGAATAAATTATTTCTAATTTAAAAAAAAACACATTTTTAAGATGGATTAAATATTAATTAAGTCAAATTATTTTATACAATAATCATAGTTTAGTTTTCATGACTTTCCTCATACAATATAAAAATAAAATACATTGATTAGAAAATTTATGAAAGAAAAAATATAATAGAAATGTGATTCTAAAATTTTTCAGATTTTTTAAAGCTATATAACAATACTACATAAAAAAAATAAAGATGGTGAAAGATTGTTAGGTATACAGTGTTTTAAATACCAGTTATTAGAAAAAGAATGATACAATTTTATGAAGTTTCTTTTACCAGAAAAATAATCACATCAAATTCATTTCTATTTATTGAAAGTAAAGCCCACAGTCAACAATAATATAAAATGGTGATAGCATGATCCATATTAGATGTCATACTGGCATGGCAGACTTGATAAGGTTTTCTAATTTATTTGTTCATTTATTTTTGTTTGTTTAACTGTAAAAAAATCTATAAATTAAACACTTTTTTTTGAATAAAAAATATTTATTAGATAGACTAAAAAGATAGAAAGTTAAACTTAATTCTTACAAAAATGTAAGGATCAGCCTTTAAATATATGAAGATCTTATTTAGAATTGAGAAGAATGATTTATAGTAAAATCACTCATCCAGCAATGAGGCAATTCTAAAATATCATTTTCAATGACAAATTGGAGCCTGTAACTTCTAATTTATATGAAGAAGAAAAAACATTTGTAATTGGTTAGTCAAGAGAAGTTCGAAGCTTCTGCAGATACTAAGCAGCTCTGTTGTTATTCTCATTCTCCTGTTAATATTAAAATAATCAATATATGTATTGGAAATGGGGAAAGAAATTTGAAGAATAACAAAACATAGATTAATAAAAGTTAGGTAGGAAAAAGTAAACAAAAGATCACAAAACATAAAAACATAAGATTTATATTTGTTAGAACATGATCAGGCTTATTTGTTAGTCAAGGGACAATCTCATAAACAGATATTAAAGATTGCATGCTTTCATACTAAGAAATGAGTAATTTTCATATTCTAATATGTAATTTTTTTTAAATGTCTTTAAATTTTATTTTTCTGAAACCTAAAATTCTGTGAATGAATTCTCAATAATCTGTACAATTTTTTTCAATATTTTATTTAACAAAGTGAAATTAAGAATTAATTAGCATGATCAGCAACTTTAACAAGTTAAAGTTTCAAAAGACAGGCATCACAAAACATAAAATATAATTTTCAAAAACATCTATTGAATTATTCCTTGTTGCATTGTATTCAGAGCAATGCATTATATTCAGAGAAGCCCAGAGAAGAAATTAAGTCCCATAGTAACAAAAAAAAAAAAAAAACTTATATGAATTTTATTTATTTGTGAATTTTATTTACTTAATTTTATTTACTGTGTGTTATTGTTACTTACTTATGTGTGTTATTATTAAACTTATAAGTAAAAAACAATATATGTATTTTTTAAATCTTACCCAGAACTAACTCCAGGAACAGCAGCAATGCAAATGATCCTAGCTTCACATATTGTGACAGAAGAAGCAATCACAGGTTCATTTTGAAAAGTAAGTACACACACTTGACCAACCAAACCATCACTACTGCATATCCATAAATCAGGCAAACCATTCTGGCATGTGTCCACAACTGCTGCAGCACAGGTTATCTATGAGATAATTCACATTTATCTGATAACTTAAAATAAGTCTTAATAGTTAGGAAACATTACCCATTTTTGTTATTCAATATACAAAATATATTTTCATAAAGCATTCCATCTAATCTCAACTAAAATTACTGCTTTTCAATGATATAAAAATTATTCAAAAAAGTGATAAAAAAAGCAAATTTCTCTGATATTTAATCTTTTTTTACAAATTTAAATCAGAACCCCCTTTTTTAGGTAAAAACATTATTTACATTTAATTTTCTTAGAAATTATCTATATGTGTGTGTGATATTGTTTAATTTTATTTATAACCGAATTAATTTTCTAATTTTGATTGTAAATTAGCATATGTTAACTTCATTCTAAAATGGTTTCACATTACCTAATCAAAATCTCACTTTTTTACTTACTTATAAATTTATACGACTGTAGTCTTATATCATGATGTAACTTAACCATCTTTTTACCAGCTTGTTACTAGTACATAAAACCCCCATGTAAAATAAATTGATTCCAAAACTTCCTACATTTCAGCTACACAACTGTAGAGTTATGTTTATAAATGCATAAAATATTTACAGCCTTTCAAATTGTTTATAATTATTTTTAATCATTGAAGTTTTCAAACCTTTTCTAAGGTAAACTAATGATAATTAACTGCAAATATACCAGTTTTTTTAAATAAAAAATTATAAATATATGTAAGAGTATATTTTGCTCCAATTTTAAAATGAATAACAAATTTCGATTTTACCCTGTTCATTTAGATGTATATTTCTTGAATATATATATATATATATATATATATAGTCAATTAACTCAAAAACATGATCAAAACAAGCTATGAACTTAAAAAGCATACCAAAAGGCCAGCTCTTGTTTTACGTAGAGGAATAGAACACAGAAATTCAGGGGATGTAGTTTTCTCAACAGCATTATCTATCATACAAATACAAGCAATAGTTTGTAAAATTCACAATACACTTTAATTTTAATGCAATCTTAAAAAACTTTATTTAATTAATAATATAAAATAATTACAAAAATAATTCAGAAATACTCTTAAAATTTAATTAAGAAAAGAATAAAATACCAATCAAGTTCAAGAAAGAAAAAAAAGTAAGCAAAAGAAATTCTTATTCCTACACAAATTTCAACTTTAAAACTAATTCATTTAAAAACAATCTGTAGATGCAGTTAATAATAATTAGCAGAATTTTAAAATATAATTAATAAAAAAAATGTTTTCCCCTAATATTGAGTAAAAGTTACAGATGTATTTCAACAAGGACTAATTTTTAGATTTTTATTTGGCAGCTAATACATTTCTAGAGAATCTCAAAAGTTGTGCACAAAAATATCCAATAATAAAATCAAAACAATACATAGATTTATTATTTAAATAAAAAAAAATGTTGCATAAAAATAAGTTTAGACTTAAGAATGAAAATAAAACCTCAGTTTCCAGAAAAAAAAGAGAAAAATTGCCTTTCACATAGAAAATTATATAAAAATTTTGAGATTTTAGTGAGATATTAAAATTTAGTTTTGTTGTTTATTATTTTATTAGCTATGATAGGTCTAAAAAAAATAAGAAATACTGCAGAATTAAGTTATACTTAGAAATATCACTTTTTTAATAGAATATTCTTAGTTAAATGTTCAAATATAAACTTCAGAGCTAAAAAGGACGTATTTTTTATAATTCCTATGATAAAGCTTTTTGTGACTTTCTTTTTGAAAAATTAATATCTAGAAGAAACTTGTATTTTACAACCTGAATTTTTAAAAATAAAATCATGTTTCATTTAACAAGCATTTCTCATGAACAGTGCTTCACATAATGAAAGTAAAAAAGGATGATCTTAATGAATGATGTTCTGAAGAGCAAACGAAAACATTATGATATGTAGAATCGCTGATATCTTTGTTATTAATCTATGTTGAGCATTACCTTTAAAACAGTCATTAATTCTGTATGAATAAAATTGTAGTTAAATAGCATTGTCACATATGAATACAAGATTTTTAGCAATATTGCTGTCTAGCTCGAATTGATTATATTTCTTGCAGGGTCTCTAATAGGGTTAAAGGTAGATAGTAATAACATTAATTGACCTGGTTGAAGAACAAAGTAGGAAATACATAAAAGCTTATAAAGCTACATTTAAGTTACAGCAAAAAAAAAAAAACAGTGGAAAAGATTTGATTAAAAAAAGTTGAAAGAATATGTTCAATAGAGCAATAACCATCCAGTAACTAAGATGCTAAAAGTATGAGAAATTTGAGCAGTATCATACATTAAGAATTCATTTAAGCAATAACACTGTATCTCATTTTCACCAATATCTAAAACATAGCCGAAGGTGAATACTCTCAGATAAACCTCTTCTAAAAAAAGTATACATTAAAAAAATGAATTACACTATCAAAAATTTGTTTGGATATTTTTTAACATTTTTATATTTTACAATAAATCCTACAGAAAAAAAAAGTGTTATATAATGAGTATTTTGCATTGAGAGTAAAATATGGGAATGAGTTATACTAATGAAAAGAGATTCCACAGCATACAACATAAATAATAAATGTTTGAAATATAATTATTGCAATATAAATTTCAACATGAAATTTCAGTCTGTTGAGCTTCAACTGAATGCATGTCAATTCTACATGTTTCAATCAAATAAGACAAGTTTTTGAATAATAATCTTTCTAACAACTTAGTTGAACTCCAAGAACATGTATTTAATTCAAATATATTTATATTTAAACAAAGATTGTCATAAATCTTGTATTGTTCTAAGTGTACTTGTTTTATTAAATAATCAAACTTCATTGAGTAATGACTTTGAAAATAATTTTACATTTTAAAACAGCAATTGTAAAGGTCTTTTAAAATCTAATGTTTTTAAATTGTAAAATATAAAAACTGCCTTACAAATCTAAAGCAAAATCACCAATCACATTCAATGTTTCCTAGAATGATAAATATATCAAAGTGTATATCAATATAACGATTATTCAATATGATTCAAATTAATGTAAGCTCACCTAACTTATCCTTTGCATCTAAAAATGCAGCCTCAAATGTCATTCTTTGCTCTGGATTTGGAAAGACAAGGCTTATATTCTCCACTTCATCACTTGTGAAAAAAATTTAATAAATAAATACATAGTATAAAATAAATGCATTACAACAAATGAAGATAGCACATAAAATAATCTTTCATACGAAAGACTATTTTATGAAAAACTGCTTGATAAATTTAAGCAATATTATTATTTTTTTTTTTTTGCAAAACATTATAAAAAAGACTATGAGGCATTAAATTTAGCATTAATGCAAATATTTTTCCACATTTCAAATTTATGAAAATGTTAAAACCTTTCCCATTAACCACTTAATGTTTTTGGAAATTAGAACTTTTCATGGTAAGAAATCAATTTACTCCTCTTCCCTTATGCTTTATGTCCTCTTTGTTATATTTTCTTTTATTCTTGCATCTTTTGAGGAGACTACGCATAACTATTCTCTTAAGGTTTTTTCTTGGATATCATCAACACTTTTTTAATTAATAATTATATTATATAACCTTTTATATTAACAATGAAAAAGTGAATTTTTACACATTAAAATAATATTTTTTTTCTCGCAATCATTCTCTCAGAAATTGATGGTAAATAAATAATATAAAACCTTGATTTTTTTTTAAATTTTAAAAGATTAAAACTTGAAAAGTGTAATTCCTATTTTTCAAAGTAAATCTATGCCACATTAAAAAGCACTAAATTCTACAGTCTCTTGTATAATTTGCTAACAACTTGATGAAACATTATAAGTATTAGACATAAATTTCACACAGAATTTATGATAAGAGAGATGATATTTATATCACTACTTACTTTATTTTAACAGCTAGATCTAAATTCATGAGTTGTGAGCAAGAAGCTTGTTTTTCTGATAATTGTTTGGTTAAACTTGACAGAAGATCTTTAATGACTTCCTCTAGCATCTGAAAAAATTTCATTATAATATTTTGAAAAAATATTTCACTAAAAAAATCAAATTAAAAATTATTTTTTATGTTTTTTGTCAGAATCACATATAATTTTATCATTAATGCATGTATGAAAAGAAACATTTTCTATATTTCCTTACATTGATAACAAACAAAATTACTACAAAGAATAAAATTTACTACAATAAATACAATAACTAAATTACATTTACTACAATAACAAAATTTCGTATCTTGTGTATTTCTGCAAGGAATAGTACTAATTTTTGAAAAATAACGAAGCTCAATCATAGAAGCAGTGTTGTCATATGAACCAATACACAACTCATAGAATAATCATTTAACAGAAGTAGATGCTGAATTCTCAAATTATGAATGAGAACTGAATATCATAATTTTTCAGCTTCACTTTTCTCTCTGCAATATTTTATATAAAAACATAATAAATATGTCTTGAATAAAGAAGAGATTAACTTACTTGATGTTCACAATGCAATGATCCAATTATATCAGAGATTTTTCCAAGGGTTGCAATGTCATTTTCCAAACCTGAAACTTCTTTTAAAAAAGTCCTAACACAAGGTTCTTCAACATCTGCTGAGAAATTATTTTAAAACCATTAGAAAGCAAAATACATTTAAAAAGTTGATACACTTATTTTTTTTACAACATATAAATTACATACTCTTTTATCAGCTTACTTTTTATTATATCAACATTGTGTAAGGATGTTCTCATTAGAAGCTTATACTTATTGGATTCTAAGGATCCACATGCTGCAGCAGATCTAAAAAATATATATTATATTTAATTACTCTTATATAACTGAAATAAACCTGACAATGTTTATCATTTTTTTAAAAATCTTCAATTATATTCAATTGTCACTTTTCAATTATATTCTATGCCAATTTTATATTCACGAGTAGAACATTCTAAAGAATCTTATCTTCCATTCGAAGATTTTTTTAAAAAAATTTATAAATAACAATGACATAATTAAAACAAAAAATCAGATATTAAAAGTTAATTTTATACTGTCATTAATATCTAAATATAATAATGAATCAGCACAATTTATATAAATAATATAAATTGTGCTGATTCCACAGAAGAGCAAAAACAAAAACAATCCAACAATTAACATTTCCTAGATTCAGCTTCCTTTTGATTCTTAAAGGTAAAATTAATGTAAACAGAATAGCGATGAACTGTGGGAGTAAATGCTAGTTAAGAATCAAATATAAAAATTTAATGTGAGCATTGATATACCAAGTAAACAATTCACAATGAGCCACAGTTCACCGTCATGATATCAATAATTTAATTTTTTTCAAAATTTACTATTAAATTTATATTATATATATATATATATATATATATATAATTTTCTGTTATAAAATTAAAAACTGACAGAGCCTTAGCACACATCTTTACAACATGTTGTAAAAACATCTGTTTTAAGGTTTTTTAATAAGGTTTATTATATTATATATATATAATACTTTACTGTTAATTTTTGTATTTGATTATGGTTAGTTTCAGGTCTTTTTTAAACCTATTTTTATTAACAACAAAGGTTTTTAAAACCTATTACTATGTAAAACAGTAGCTTGTTACACAAGAGGTTGAAATATTTAATTAGTAGGGGATAAAAAAAAACCTTTTGTAATTCTGTTCAGCTTTCTCTATTGTTTTTCACTTAACAGATCATATTGTTTGGAATCTTTAGATATATATTTAAATTATTTTTTTATCTAAGCAGCCAACATCTCAACTCAATCAATTGGTTATTTAAAATTTTCATAATCATTAATAGTCTATTGGTACTAACATTTATTTATCAGCAAATAAACAAACAAACAAAAAAGATGCGAGGTGTTTAACAATGATCATTTATGAAAATATCAAAGTATAGGAGGCCTTATTTAAACTTTTACATTGCTCTTACTTCAGTTTCCTATCTTTTGCAAGATTTCCTTTCACTCTAAATTTAAACTTCCTTTCTTTAAGGTTAAATGAAATAAGCAGGATCAGCTTAATCTGCATTTTCATATCATTAAATTTATAGATTAGAATTTTATATTCTCATCCCTTTGAGATGCTTATGCAATATTGATAAATACAACATCGATGACTTCATTATTATTAAATCATCAACAGGTAAATTTGGCTATTCTTGTCAGTTGTTTGTGACCCTTCCTAAATCTGCATTATATCTATAGAAAAAATAAACTGTTATTCAAATGTAATTCCTAGCCAGTTTGAAATTGCAGACTCAAATATTTTGTTCCAAGAGTTCAGTAAATTAATGAGCCTACAATAGTTCCGTTTACATGGATTTTTCTTCAATTCAAGATCAAAAATACATTTTTTGCTTAGTAATGCTATCTCCAATTTAAGTAAATCTAATACTCTTCAGAAGAATATTCCTCATCATTTGGTTGATAATAAAATTAGCAACAATATTTTTCCTCTTTTGAAGTATTTTTTATTAGCATGATAAAAATGGTAAGATCTGGTTAATCTGAATATTAAAATAAATGATAAATTTGTTTAAATATTATTTCCTAAAATAAACTATAATGTCAATAATTTGTTAATTAATAATTTGATAAAACAAGAAGTACTAAGCAATTTATCTCAAGACGTGCTAAATTGGTTTTGACTTCCACCCACTGGAAGAATTTAAGCATTCACATCTCTTAAAATAATTGTATTTCGAATATCTTCCAAAATAACAAAATGAAACTGAAATTAATTCTAAATCAATACAATCTGTTAATTATAATTTTACATCTTCATGATAAATGAAATTGAAATTATTTAAATTGTATTTCTTCTTCCTCTAGGCAGATACTATTTATGATTAGTAATTCAGACAATACAGTATTTAAAAAGAAAAAGAAAATAGCTAGTAAGATACTGCTATTAATTATAATATTAAAAAATATAACAGTTTAAATTAAAATATGGATTTTTAACAACAACCTTGTATGCTTATAATCTAAGAAAAATAACATTAATTATGCTAAATTTTATAATATAGATAATATATCCTATATTAATTATAAAACAAACATTATTATCACATAACATAAATATCAGTAAAAATAGAAATCTTACACTGCTATTGAAGTCTTCCTGATTGCTCCTCCTTTTCTTTTAATGCTTGTTATGAGCAACATATCAGAGAAGAGGAATAAACATCGTTCTTTTTTCATTCCTAGCCCACCCTTATGAAAAAATAGAAAGAATATAATGAAAAAGATCATCAAAAGCTTTTTATAAAAGAGACAACTTCAAAAAATAAAACACATTTTTACAAATTTAAGCAACAAATTCATATTCAAAACTCGGATGACACTCAAATTCGAAACATTTGGTATTGTGAAAGGGATACTTTCTCCATAGAAGGGTTCTGAAGGGATTAAAATACATTTTTCAACTTAAGACCTTCAATGATGTAATTTTAATTCATTTGATAAAGAAAAATATTATCACACCAAATTCAAAATGATCTTTTTAATAATGTTAAGATATATTTTTATATGTAACTAGCCGCCTTTGGCGACCAGTCGGTTCGCCAGTATTAATGCTCGCTATAATTTTCATATATTTTATGTAGCTGTGTCTCATAACAGGTTTTTCACCAAAATATTTTTAAACCAAACAAATTTTGATAATCAATTCATTTATAGTATTATTTTCTTCAGATGTTCTGTTTATTGTACTACTCATCTTTCTCTTTCTATCCGAGCAATGATTGTCCCGTAATTGATGTTTTATTTAATGGTGGAGGGAAGGTCTAAAATTATACGTTTTTATAGAATAATGAGATTCAAATTTTCATAAATGTATACACACTAAACAAATAAAGACACAATTGATTTTCAAGAGATGAGAAAGTTTAGAAACAGCTTGGAAAAAGCCGCAAACAGAGGAAATAATGTTGACACACACACACCCTTCTTTTCTTTTCTTTTTCCTACCCCCTTTTTTTTCTTCACTACTTTTTTTTTCTACAAACCCTTTTTTCCTTTTATTCTTTTTTTTTCCTTTCCTGCCCAGACTTTATTTTGAGTAGGCATAGATTAAATACCCATACAGACTAATAATAAAAGCAACTATTTTCTTTCTTTTTTAAACACCCCGTTATCTATAAATGAAAACCAATTGAATTCGCATATTTCTTTCTAAACAAATCATAATTTATTACTTCCTGCTATCTTACTCAGTTGGTGTGGGGGAAAGAAATGAAGATATTTGGCGGGAAAATAAGAAATGTGTTGTTTTAACTATTTTCCTCGCATTTTTTTTCCATTTTTTCTCTCCATAAGAACCATCCTCGTGTCTTAACGAAAATATTTTTTTAGAAATTAGCCGAATCGGTCAAGCCGTTCTCCAGTTTTGCGCTTAGCAACACATTTCGAGATCCATTTTTATTAATATAGATTATAATATTAAATTTGTTTAGTTTCTAACTACATATTTCACAATCAGAATAATACTGCATCTTCACAAAAAATATTCTGACTAAGAAAACATAAAGACACTTTCATTCTTTAAACAATTTATTTATAAAATTTTAATCTTAATTTTTTCACTATTTTTTGAAAAATTTTCCTAGAGATTACATATATATATTGGAAATTTATTTTTTAAAGATCCAATCAATTCAATTTTTAAAAGCACTACATTATTCTTTCATTCGATATGCTTAATGATATAGGGATTTTGCAACTTTTCACACATGCAAATTTTTTTTTGTAGTTAAATTTGGCTATAAGTTAACATTTAAGTCAAACTAAACTAGTTGAAAATATCTATTTTCAAATATATAATAGCATAAATTTTAATTTTTATAGATTCATACTTTTCAATCTTATCAAAGAACAAAGAAGTAATTTTAAATAGTTCTGATTTCAAATTAATAACTTAACAATCATGCAAATAAATATTCTATCCATATAAGTTGAACATTACAGAAGGATAGTTTTGTACATGGTTGTAGTACTAGGGTAGTGGTTGTGTAAAATTAAATAACAGTTATAAATTATATATATATTATTGTTCAAAATTGCTTGCATTAACAAAAAATAAATGTGAAATCCTAAAAAATACTATTCAAAATAGAATTAAATTTCTTAATTTTAACAGGTTTACAAATATATTAAAACTTTTTAAAAATTACTTACAGGAATCAGAACAAAATCATGTCTAATAAAGCTTCTGTCTCCTTGAGTAAGCTGAGAGAAAAGATAAAGTTATTTCATGAATTATTCATAAAAAAAATAAGTTAATCACACAGAAAGAAAAAGTTACAAAAGGAAAACTTTTAAGCAACTCCCAATGGAACTCAGATATTTAAAAATAAAACAGGATGTAAAATGAGTTGCCTTCAATAAATAGAAGCTACAAAATAATATTGACATCTCAGTAGTTGAAAATGGCAAAAGTTTCATATATATAAATAAGACAACTTTTATTGAAAACATTAAATTAACATCCTTTTTTCGAAAAGTACTAAAGCACTATTCATTAATAAAAAGTATACATTAATTAAATAAAAATGAAATATTTATTCTGATAGCAGGTCAAGAATATATTTTTTTTTTCTATATTTTCTTTTCATTCTCAAATTCAAAAAAAAAATAATCCTGATCTGAAATATTGATTTAAATTTAATATGAAGCAAATTAGATAAAATAGATATATACATACAGAGTAAATTTATATATATATATCAGCATGATAAAATCATATCTAAACTTAGAAGAGAAATTTAATACAAATTTTAAAAAGCATAGTATAATTAGTTTTCATACAATTAAGCTACTTCAGCTTTCATTAATTATTTCTGTGTCTTATATACCTTAAGCAATAATGCATTAAGAAATCTCATGAAAAATTATGTTCATTTGGACATAAAAGGTTATTAAAAGGAAGTATGGTTGGTAATACAATTTAATTACTAAATATAGGTTTTTAAAATAAAACTATATTTAAAAGCAATGATCTTTAAAACAAAACTATAAATTATTTAATAAAATTGGAGTAAATTTTCAAATGTAATAGTTCAATAATGTCCAAAAATAAGAAATTTACATCAGTAATGCCTTCAATTAAGTGTTCAACTTCTCTCAGTCGTTGCAGTCTTTGCTCTAGTTGCAGAGCTTCCCTTTCAACTTTATTGATTTTGACTGCTAATTCATGAACTTCTTTTTGTGCTTGCAGTAAAAGTTTATAATCAGGATGGTCCATAGGTGTATGTTTCAAGAGTTCCTAAAGAATAAACAAGATATGATAAGAGATTTGCAGAAACAGTTTAAATTCAGTATAATTAATTAAACTGGCATAATAATCCACTAATTCACAAAATTAAATGCTCAATAATGACAAAGCTGAAAAGATAAAATATTTTTAAATAATTTCACTGTAAATAAATTTTTAAAATAAAATATTTATTCCCAGTGAGTTAATTAAATGATTTTGAAAAGCAAAATATGTATGAAATAAACTTATTATGTAAAAGATTATATACTGACAATGTATTTCTATCGTAAACTAATAGAAAACAATATCAATAGATTGTAATTTCCTAACATGATTTAAATATGATTAGGTTAGAAGAACAAAATTGTCTGTATGTGCATATATATATATATATATATATATATATATATATATATATATATATTGAGAATGCATTTGCATTTCATAACTTCAAAAAAAAATTGAAGTTCATCAATATATTTTCGAAAAGTCTTTGCAAAATCTGGAGAAAAATTTTTTTAAGCAATAAAGCATAAGTAAATAATAATAATAATAAATCTTAATAAGAAACTAATTTACCTTAATAAGTAACTCATAACGAGGGATACGTTGTACAGGCATAATAAGTAAAGCATCCAATGTAAGCTTGCCTTTATGTTCCCTTGATGTATTCTGAAATAAATATAAATAATTCAACAGATTTTTGAATTATTCTGGTTTATATAATAATTTCATTGATAACAATCTTATACTCTTGTAAATAAAAAGGAATAGTATAAAATTACTAAAAACATAAATCAGATTTCAGGAAATTAAGTAATATTTCTTTTAGATTAAATTAAAATTAGATTTCAATTCATTTTGCATTTCAGAGGTTCATACAAATAAAATTCATCTTTACATAATTAAACTAATTACAGCTTCATTAATCCCTAACTGACATGGAACTTCTCACCATGAAAATATTAGTATGCTTGATAATACTCGTCCTTTAGATACTAGGATTTACTTTGACAGTCTGTATCACATCCAAGATAAACTTATAATAAGCAACTAATAAAACTATAAATAATTTATAAATTTGCATAAATATTGTGTGTGTGTGATTTAGACTTTACATGTCAGAAATTTAATGAAGCTATTGTTATTCATTTTATAATTTTCTTTTTCTTTTGTGAACAGATGTTGTTCTGTGAAATATTTATGCTGAAATAATGGCAAAATGTGAATGTGTCCACGCCTGTATGCATCTATGTGTATAAAAATATTTTTATTACATACTAAACTGAAAAAATCCTTTTATGACTTCAAATGAAAAATTTAATTATATTGAGAAAAATATGTACACCAAATAATTTCAAAAAATTATTATTATTATAGATTATACCAATTGATTTTTTAAAAACTACGAGAGCTAATTTTTCTCTACAAGTTATTGATTTTTTTTTCAAATCATGTAATACTTAATTGAAGCATGTGAATAAAATATTCAAGATGAATAAATAATATAATTTAAATTATCAATATTTTTGCATGATTGAGATGATAAATTGGGATTCAAAAACAGCTGAAAAGACATGGTGACATAAAGTTAACTGTCCAAAAACAAAAATCTGGTCTCCATTGGTCATTAAAAAATAATCATAACAAATTCCTTTTAAAGTTACAATCAAAATAGTAAAGGTTACCACATTATTCAAAAAATAAAAATTAGCAAATCAAATTTTGGCAGCAGTACCTTTTTCATCTCTTCAATGAAATCTCCTTCTTTAGAGATAAAAATATACATTTAAAAAGTAGCTCTTAAAAAAATTCCACTAAATATAAAGAAATTTCCTAAACATTTCTTTATACTTCATAATATAAACAAAATTTGGAGAATATTTATTTTATAGTCCTTTAGTACGTTTTCTTTTTGAATTTTTCTATCATGCAATCAATTTATGAATTTTCACTGTTACTTATTAATATCAGATTTACATATGAATAATCATTTATTTGCCATTAATCATGGGGAAAAAATCTCCTTGAATATTTATTATGCTGCTATTTATGCAGCTATATATTTTTCTTCCTCAATCCGGGGAAAAAAAAAACTTTTTTTTCATCTTTATAATACATTTTCAGAAATATTCCATCTTTGAATTAATGGTTAATTGAACAAATATCTTCTTTTCAAGTTTTCTTTGACTGAAAAAAAAAACAAAAAAACTTAATTTTTAGAAAATGCCAGCTCTCAATTTTACAAATCATTTCCAAATCCTACAAAAAAAATGTTCAAATGACCTTGTTCTTTTTGTTGCTAAAAAAAAAAAAAAAATACTAATATGTTGAAAATTGTGAAACAATTGTAGTAGGAAAAAAGACTGAAGCAGAACTTTTGTTTTTATATTTAACACAGTTAACTCACCTTCTATTGAAAAATCTACAAATCTATTTTATCATCCCATTGTATAAAATAAATAAGAATACAACTGTAATAAATACAAAGCAAAAAAAGAAAAAAAAAAGAAATGCAGTATTTTGTTACTCTATAGGGTTGCATTTCAAATTGTTTCTAAAGAGATTTTTTTTAGATCAAAAGCTATATTTTAAAAGAAGGATATTTAGTAAAAAATTATCTTTGCTTTCATTTAAATGCTTGTAAATTTGAATACATAAAAAGATAATTTTTTAAAGTAATTATGACAAAAAAAAAAGCTGGTTATTCTAAGAGTAATAAAAAAATTACTGTACCTCAAGGAACTTTGCAAAGGCTGGTTTTGCAAGGGAAATAGATTTGATTGCATCTCTTGCTGATTTCCAGTTATTGATGAATTCAATATACGTATCAACTACGGCAGATCTTGTAAACTAAATTAGAACATAATATTTGCTTAGAAAAACTCATTATCATAAAAGGTTAATAAAAAGCAACCTACAGCATTTAAATGTTTTTATATAATTGTATAATCAATCTTAAGTTTGACTAATTAATTCACACAAAATATATGGTAATATTGTAATTAATATTTTGCATTTTGCATCTCTGAAACTAAGAATGAAATTTTTAGAAGTATTTGTAACATAAAATGAAAATGCAAAATACAAAACATGGGAATTTATATCATGGAAAGAAATCCTCTACAGCACATATATAACAATTTAATATGTATTAGAATTTTCAATCAATCAGTATTTCAGATATTAAAAAGAATTTTCTAACACTATGCTTATTATAGATTTCCTAACAAGTGATTAGGGCAATAATAAAATCAGACTAGTCTCATAAAAGTAAAATCTTGACCCCATTTACAATCATACACCCAATTCGCCTGTATGATTCATATGACATCTCACAGATAATGAAATTGTCAAAATATAGCACAGTACATGCAGGAAATAAATATTTTCAAGTAATATTTTCAATCACAAAAAAAAAAAAATACATACAAGTAATATTTTCAATCACAAAACATAAATCTATACAAATAATATTTTCAATAACAAAATTTTTTTGAACATATGTGGAAAATACGTTTGGAATACAACAAAATAAAATGTTTTTAAATTTTATTTGAAAGAGGAATGAAATAAAATATTATTTGGAATTATTCATTTAAAAAATGGTTATTCACTTACAATGATCAAATTGTATTTCCTCGAATGAATAATTTTCTTTGGCTTAAATTAGCCCAATATTTAAATGTAATTGGCGCTAGAATAAATTGCACTTAGTCATCAACTTGAACGAAATAGTATATATCTTCATTTCGAAACATAACGCAGTAATCATCCAGGTTCAGGTTTACAATATTTTTGTCAAATTATAAGACTCGAATCCGACTTTTTTGTCACCAACTGACTATTCGGATCCGTGAAATGAGCGTACAGGTAAAGTTACATTATCATGGGGAGGTTAGGTATCCTCCACTGTGTAACGAACGACCAAGATCCACTACTTTAGTCCAATCCTGCCACGGCCACTAATGGTCCGCATTGTCGAAATATATGGAAATTAGCTCCATATTTAGCATAATGGTATTTAATTAATTGGTAGGCAAATCATTCAAAATTAAATTTTAATAAACTGAAATCGTTACATTAACAATTTGAAAGTTTTGAATACGAATGCCTAATTCTCAATCGCAAAAAGAAAAAAGAAAAATATTTAAATCTCCACAAGGACGAACAAGGCATTTCTTTAGAAATAGCGCTGGTGAACAGAAGAAATACTTTTATAAATTTAAAATGCAGTTTCCAACAAGTAAATTGTATCCAGCCAATGAAAACAAATTCATATAAAGGCTGTACTAAAAACCAATATATATAAGCCAAAAGTGTAGCAATTGAAGGTCGCTGTACGAACCTGCGACAGTTGAGCCTGTAGCCGAGTAAGATACCGATCAAGCAAAAGGGACCCTTCAGCTAGAAGGATATTATCTGGCTTATAAGGCGAAAGCTACAGTACTTCCCCACCAGTGAGTCGGCGAAGAAGCGAACGACTTTTTTTGTATTGCGCCAAGTGTTATGGCGAGTTATTGTTTGCTCGCCAAGTGGGTCTGACGATCTTTGTTTGTTTGTTTTGTTTTTGCTTTCGTCAAGTGAGTCAGACGATTTTGCTGCGGGTAGATGGAGCCATTACTGTAGTGGAAGGTTGCGTTGTCAAGGTCACCAATGTAGCGATTGAAGGCCGCGGTACAAACCTACGACGTTTGGGCCTGTAGCCGAGTAAGATACCAATCAAGCAAAAGGGATTATAATGAAAACTTCAGCGATTAACATATTAAATTTCATAGTGCAATGTGTAGGAAGAACAGAATCTAAATATTTTTTTTGAAAATTGTTTATCAAAATTATTTTTATTAGTTTTAATCAAAAATGGCAAATAAATGAATGTATTAATAGAAATAATAATAAAAATAACCACATTAATATCAATTTAATAAATTACTAATAATTCATTAAATTATTCATTTAATAATTTTTAAAATTTCAGTAATAAAAACATTTTTATGAAAGAAATGTGGGATAGTGAATTCGACTTGAATGTCAGATCTAGACACCATAAATGATATTGGAGTCTGGAGAAGCTGCTGAATAGGGAACCAAAATTTTAGAATCGACACGAAGGTTCCAATTCATCAAAAAAAAAAAGAAAGGAAATAGTGAGTGATAGCTAGATTGCCAGAGGACCAAGTAGAATAGAACTCGTATCGCTAGAATTTGTAGTTTTGTCCATTAGACAAAAGTAACACTCTGGTCTGGTGGATGTTATCTGGCTCATGAGGTTTCCTCCACATACTCTTCTACCAGTGAGTCGATAATGAGACGAACGGCACATTAGAGCCAATCGTATGACGACCGTGTGCGTTGTTGTTGGTGATATTGGCTGTTGTTTCTAATGCACCCGACGACTTGTGCTGCCGGTAGAGGGCGTGACAACAGCTGTGAATGAGGTTGTATATTCAAGGTCGAGGTATGTAGCAGCTATATTTGTATTATTATTATCTTTGTTTTCACAAGTTTGTTCTTAAAGAAGTGGCAACACTAGTTGCTTGTTGATGGAATAAAAATGATGTTGACATGATATAACTTCGCTTCTTTTTAATATGAAATATAAACTGCATTAATCATTCATAAATAATAATAATGCTATTATAACATATCTTTATGAACTGAATATAACAGCACCACAATTGGTGACCCTAAGTGTGAAAAGAATTTTTATCCAGTAGTATGGCTACCGGCGACACTTCTGTTTTGAACGCTGCAAATGAGCGATATGAAGCGAACAAGGTAAGCGTAAAAATTCCTCCATT
>JAOUZG010001879.1:1716074-1749328 GCA_026289955.1 Argiope argentata | reverse complement strand
CATACGTGTTGATAGAATTCGGAAGCCTTTGGAACCACCGTATGATGAACCTTTTCTAATTGTGAAAAGACATGAAAAATATTTCACTGTTAAAATTAAGGGCAAGGATATAAATGTATCAATTGATCGATTAAAACCTGCATATCTGTTAACTGACAATCAGGTTCCCCTTCTGGAATCAGGTCATGCCCTAACAGTGCCCAACGAAACTCTTACGACAACAGATACAGCAACTGAAAACCAACCATCAGACCTGTTAAACAAAAATGTTCAGAAGAAAAAAATTACACGCTCTGGTAGACATGTGAGATTTCCAGTGCGTTACAGGGATTAAGTACTTTCAGTTGGTTATACTTATTTCATTTGTTTATATGTTTATTTATAATTGCTCATATATATATATGTATAATAGAAAATTAATCATATAACAAAATTTATTGTTTTCATTACTAAACAGAAAGTATTTAAGTTGTATTTTTTTGAATTCCTTGTGTAACATTATTTATATATAGTTTTTCTATTTATGAATATTAATATTTTATGTAAGGAATAATTTACTTACTGTAATGAGTATTCAAATGTTAACAGCAAGTTGAAATTAATTGTCAAAGTATGCCATTCCATGCATTCTCTGTTTATCGTAACTTTGTTACTGGCAAGGGAGTAATGTAACGGCAATTATTATATCAAAATATTAATTATTATTTTAATAATACCAAAATATTGTTTCATTTGTATATATATATTCCTCTCACATCTGTTTAAATTTCTTGTTGAAAACTGTCTCGTAACTCCATTGTTACTGGGGAAGGAGTGATGAAGCAGCTATATTTGTATTATTATTATCTTTGTTTTCACAAGTTTGTTCTTAAAGAAGTGGCAACACTAGTTGCTTGTTGATGGAATAAAAATGATGTTGACATGATATAGCTTCGCTTCTTTTTAATATGAAATATAAACTGCATTAATCATTCATAAATAATAATAATGCTATTATAACATATCTTTATGAACTGAATATAACAGCACCACAGGTACACCATTGTGAGTGAATGGTTAGATTGCCTGAGAATCGAGCCAGCAATGTTAAAGTTGTAGCGAAGTCACAAAGCCATTATAGACGAAAATGTCACTCTGGTCCGGTGAAGTAACTGGTTGATTGGCAACAGTTAGTGATAAAGTAAATTAATGATGATTCATTGGCATTGGCGTAATTTTTGACTGAGCAATTTTTAATTTCTTCCGAAGGTCCCATTTTATGGATAAAAATTTTTTGCATTCCAATATGGAAGATAGCTTTCAGTTCCTTGAAACTGTACCGAATGTAGATCGAGATACGGCCTGTAGCCGAGTAACATGACCATAATACAAAAGTCGACTTCAGTATCGTAGATGTTATCTGGCTTATGAAGCTAGCGCCACAGTACACCCCCACCAGTGAGTCCCCACCGCCAGTCGGCTGAGGAACGAACGTTTATTATTGGGCCAAGCATTATGGCGAGTTGCTGCTTGCTTGCGTGAAGTGTGTCTGACGACTTCGCTTTTTCACTTGCTCGCTTGCTTGCGTCAAGTGTGTCAGAAGACTTTGCTTTGCTTGCTTGAGTGAAGTTGTGTTGGCGGCTTTGTTTGCTTGCGTCAAGTTAATTTGACGACCTTGTTTTTGCTGCGGGTAGATGGCACCACGACTGTTGTAGGAGGTTACGTTGCCAAGGTCACCAGAAAGATACGAACCTGCAACGCTAGGGTATGTAGCCGAGTAATATGATCATAATACAAAAGTCGACTTCGGTATCGTAGATGTTATCTGGCTTATGAAGCTAGCGCCACAAAACTGTCGCCTAATGGACTGAATTTCTACATAAATCCTATGGTAATGATAATTTCGCTCGGTAATGATTCTATTCTCTTGCTTCAAATTCAGTATATGAAAGAAATAATACAGGGGATGTCTCAACAAGCAGTTAGGAATTTGCCTCGATGGTTGTTTTCGGTTGTAATTTGCAGTGAATACTTTTCACATTAGAGATAATATCTTTTGAAAAATCTGGTCTAAAAATGGGGATAGAACTTTAACCACTTTTGTAAGAGAATCTGCTTTATCATTTCATTAGATTTCTGAATAGCTGAAATACATGGAAGATTTTTAGTGCACGCCTTTTCTTATATGAATTTTCGAGGCGAATTGCTGAAATAAATTAATTTAAATCTGTTTCGACCTTTAAGTTTTAGTTAAATTAATCCTATACACTTGATAATTAGTAAAAACCTTTTATAAAGTTTTTGTTTTATTTATTTAATGAACAAATAAATTTTAGTAATAATGAAAAGGCGAATCTGATGTATTAGCACAAAATATTATAGGATATTTCTTTTTTTCCCCTTTATTTTTTTATGTTTTCATTATATTGCAATACATTGGATTACGTTTTCAATACATGTCTATTTATAATATTTGTACTGTTCTGGAAATAAAAAGTGGCATTTGAAAATTATTTAAATAACAACGTCTTTAAATTTTTAAGAAAAAAAGGAAGAAACGTTTCGATATCAAAATGAAAAGCTCTTCATTAAAGTAAATTTATTTATGCCGTCAACAGATGGCAATATATCATTCTATACAATGAAATTAAAACAATATAACTTCGACATTTATCACCATAGAAGACCTGATACCGATGGGCATCAATAAACATCGAATCTACAATATCTATTTTTTATATGTACACAGTATGATATAATATTCATTATCTTGACGAATAAATTTGCTTGATATATTAAACTAAAAGTAATATTTTCATGTCATATCTTATTTTTTTAATATTTTTGAACTTTCTAGCATTTTGATGTTTAATGTATCAGTATGAAGCCTGTGTAATGCATCAGTATGCAGCATGTGTAATGTATCAATATGAAGTACGTGTAATGTATGAGTATGAAGTACGTGTAATGTATGAGTATGAAGTACGTGTAATGTATGAGTATGAAATACGTGTAATATATGAGCAAGAAGTACGTGTAATGTATCAGTATGAAGTACTGGACGTGTAATGTTCACACTGATACCAATAAAATATTTTATCCCTTAACGCTCCTCCGAATTTATTAGCATAATATATTGTATGATTTCCTCATGATATTGTCAACATCCTGAATGCCAGCTAATACCGTCACAATGTTGTTGGACATTTTGTGATAGCAAAGATATCGCTATTTAAATTTTGTAGATCTTTATACCTGAAAGAGAGAAATACCTGTTCGTTTGAGTGAAGCTTTTTATTAGAGGATCAATATTTCTTGATTTGTCTAGAACACACACAAAAATCTTACAGAAAATTAATGAAAGAATTACGGTCTCATTTTTTTTCAATCTTTATTGAATTGTGAATTAGTATAATAATAATATACTTTCAGATTTCTTTCTTTTTTTTTACCATACAAAATGTCTAAAGATAAGAAAGATTTTTGAGAAAGTTCCAACATCAAGTTTTTTTTTTTTTTTTTTTTTTTTTTAAATTAGATTGCTGGTGATTTTATCTGTACTTGAGGTTAAGTGTTTAGTTTTTCTCTTTGATGCTTCAAAGCTCTATTATAAAATTCAAAAATGTGTTCAAATTACTATAACCGAATGCGATAAGTTTATAGTGGATATCACCGATTGAAAAATATTTTCCAAAATAAATTGCATTGCATTTTTTGAATTGTTGATACACTTATGATTATGATAAATACTTTTATTATTTTTAAGAATGAGATTATTATGATTAGATAAATATTTTGTATTTCAAAGAAAGAGCATTTGCACATGTTCTACTAGCTATTATTTCTAGTTTTTTAACACATTATTTTAATTTATTTCTATGTGGAATACAGAGATAGAAGTTAATGATAGAATATAGACTATATTAAATCTAAAATAAAGTAGATATGCCCCTCTTTGTTTTTTAGTTGAATTAAAACTATACCATGCAGCATTTCTATAAGATGGGTAATCTTTTTCAAATAAAATTTTATTTGTAGTTTGATTTTGAATGACCTGTGAAATAATCCCTATAACAATTTTAACAGTTAGTTCATTTGTGAACTTGAGAACCTCATAAGATTTTCTAATAAATAAATACCAATAAAGACTTTTCAAATATTTCGTAATGACTGTGAGATTTGACTACGTAACAACGCTACGTTGCCAAATAAACGCTTTCGTAAGAGTATTGACTTATATAACAGTCTACTTCTTCAATCAGAAACGCAGGAAAGATATTTAGGTCTAAGATAGAAGTCATAATGATGTTTGCAATATGAGCGGGATTAGAAGTATTGAAATTAGGAAATTAGGACTATTTAGCAATCCAACAATTCTTCATTGTAATTTGAGTAATGTTCTCCATCCAATACAGAGAGATGGAGTTTGAAATCTCCAAGAATGAAGATTGGAAAATGCAAATTATGTGAGAAAACTTTGTCTTTACTGATATTGAAACCAAAAGAAACTTAAATATTTAGAAATGTGAAAGTCTGTTAATGTGTTTCATTATCTATAGCGAGGAGTCCAGATAATTTTACTTTTCAAGATAATATATAGCCTTGCCTAATATATTTTTGGAAATACCAAAAATTAACTGTGTGTGGGTTGTTTACTCATCTTACCTAGTCTATTGTTGCTGTGGACTCTTAAAATTCTTTTACTTTCATTCGACATGTGGTTTCTTACTTTAAATGCGTTTAATGAAAAATTCAAACGCTTGATATTGAAAAATGTAATTGCGTAAGAAAACCATTTGCTTATATTTTTTTTTTAAAAAAAACTTTCACAATTTTCTTAAAAGCGAAACACTTGGCAGATTATCTTTTGTTTTGAAGGATAGAAAATTTCCCCTTCTGAGAAATTTTCAGTGAATAAAAGAACAATCGATAAAAAAATAATGGGAAAACAAATCAGGAGTGGTTTTCTCATTGCTTTCGAATTTAAAAGCAAGAAAAACAAACAAACAAAAGCTAACAAAAAGGAGAAAAAAAATGAAACATTATTCAAAAAAGCTTCTTGCATTTCAACACTATTGTATTCCCATCTGTATCGCATTGCGATATAGTACCCCAGAAAAGTTTAAGAATTTTTAGAACTATCTTACAGTGTAAGTATCATAACATGTCCAATTCTTTTACAAACATTCTGCAAGTCAGTCTTTATGGATTTTTTTGTAGCTTATCCTCAAATATTTCGATTTTTACTCCCCATTTGACAGCTATAACTTGTAAAAAGGATTTCATTTTAATATTGATGGCGTCTTTTGAATCTGTTGCAATGTACATAGCTTAGTTATTTCTGAATATTTAATTGGACTTTGATATATTTTGTTAACTTCACTTGGCTCCCGTAAGCATTTTTCCATCACTATTTAATTCACCTCTTCGTTCATCTAATTAATGGAAATTTCAAGTATTATTGCAAATGCTCGGAAGTGGACTTGCCGGATCACCGAAACGTCCATTCAGTCAGAGGAAAGTAGATTTAAAAGAGGCCAAGAACATAGAAATAGTTTTCACCGTCTCTAAATAATGATGTTAAGATTTTATAAAAAATTGCTATAATTTTAATATGTAAACTGATATCCGTATATTTTTAAAATTATTATCCCTCAAAAGGATTTTTTTTTCAAGTCTGACTAAATAATTAATCTTTTAATGATATAAATTTCACTTCCATACAATATTTTTATTCTTAATATTGTTTATACTTATGTCAAAGAATTCTGTTCGCATAATGTTGCTAATGTTAAAGTTAAAATAATTGCTTCCTTTGAATGTTCAAAATAGGATTTTCATTTCAACTTTTATCCCAAAATTTATATTATTTGCAATTTACATGCCAAGGAATATTTACAGAATCCTTTCAGTTAAATTCATGTTTTTCAAACTCATCAAATAACAAAAATACTTCTTTTTTTAAAAAAAGTAAATTTCGTATTAATAATTAAACCAATTAAACATTTATAATCAGGCCGAATAAGCCGATGTTTAAATACAGCTACATCACAATATTATTTAACACAGCTCAAAAGTATTTTATAACGGTAAGGTGAAACTGGGATTGCAAAATGAGCAGGTGGGATATTTGATGTGAACAAATATTGAGTTCATTTAACTAAAAGATCTTGTTAACTCCTTTGTTTCTTTATCGGATAGTTATCTCCCAGTTAATAATCACAGACGAAACAAAATTTCTATCGATACAAGATAATGCATGGTACATCACGATGTTCGACATTCTGAAAGCCAAATACAATCGCAAAGATACTGAAACAATATTATTGGGCATTTCTGGTTAATAAGGAATATTTAGTTTTAATTTAATGTTAGATCCGGCATGCCAGCATAAAAATACTTCTATTCATTAATTTATCTTTAAGGATAATACCTTCTCTTTAATTAACTAATCTCTTAATAAGGAAAACTATAATGATCAAAAGACACATTATTTTAAATAATTCATTTGCAAGCTTATTAAATTAAAATGTTAAAAATAATCCAAATAAAAATGATTTAGAAAAGGAACTAATATATATATATATATATATATATAATTTTTCTAAACTTTCATTTTCTTTTTTTTTAGTTGGCAAACAAAGTATTGAAGCACAATCGATCTTGAGATGAAATAGCAACTATGATGTCATAGTTCTATGTCAACCTTTTAAAAACGTATCTGTTGTGAAGAAGCATACGCATTAATGAAGCAATGCTAGTAAAAGCAGAACAATCTTTTAAATACGCCTTTCCTTTCAAAGAAGCCTACGTAGTAATAATGCAATATTGGTAAAAACAGGTAAACAAATTGCTCAAGCGATAATTTTCGGGGGCCCTTGATTTTTATTTTTCCCCCTTTCACATAGCAAAATTTTGTAAGCAATTTATACGTTGCTATGCTTGTGGAAAGGCCCACTTAATAACTCTATGTCCGGAAATGCAGAACAAATCTCAGCCGTCACCAGAAATTCCAAATATAACAGAAGTACAAACATCAACAGCAGGACAGACGTGCACTTCAGAGGTGGCCTTAATGACTTTAAAAGTGAAAGTTTTTGGTGCTAATAAATCTAAAATTTGTAGAATCATGCTAGATTGTGGTTCGCAAAAATCTTATATTTCGAAATCTTTAGCGGTTGATCTAGGGTTGCCTATTGTTTCCAAAGAGACTTTGTCTCACACTTTGTTTGGGGGAACGCATACTGACCCAAAGTCCCACAATAAATATCGAGTGAAATTGTGTTCTATGAACAAAAATAATTGTGAGGAGTTCGAATTCGAGTTTTTGGATCAGGATGTCATTTGCGGTAATATACCATGTCTTCCTAAGGGTCCCATTTTAAGAGAATCAAAGCGTAATCGCATTTGGCTATCAGACATGGGACCAGACTGTCCCAAAATTGAAATGCTCCATGGAAGTGACGCTTATGGCAGGATTCTTACAGGACAGGTGAAGCAATTGAATGAAGGATTAACTGCGGTTTGTACGAAATTGGGATGGGTGGTTTGTGGTACTTTAGATGGTTTTACTGATAGTAAAACTACAAGCACGTCTCTTTTGTGAGCAAATTTAGCTGTCAGAGACATGCAAATCTCGGATCTTTGGAGTTTGGAGACAATTGGTATTTTAGATGATCAACATAGTTTAACAAAAAGAGCCGAGGAAGAGATGGCTAGGGAGCAACTTTTGCATTCTCTCACAAGAAGTGATGACGGTCTATATTGCGTAGGCCTACCTTGGTTAGGGAAAAACATGGAATTACCGTCAAATCGTCATGTAGCAGAAAAGAGACTATTTAGTGTCTCCAAAAAACTGGAGTCTCTTAACAAGTATGAGGATTATAACAGAGTTTTTCAGGAATGGGAGAACGAGGGAGTTATCGAGGTGGTTCCAGATAAGGAGATAGAGTTAAAGAGACACTACCTGCCCCATCACCCCGTGTTTAAACCAGATAGTCTGACCACCAAAATAAGACCCGTTTTCGACGCGAGTTGCAAAGTTGGCAGATCTCCTTCGCTGAACGATTGTTTATTTAAAGGACCTAATTTGATTGAAGAGATTCCTTCAATTTTGTTGAGATTTCGAGAGAAGAGTTTAGGGGTTACGTCAGATATCAGACGTGCTTTCTTACAGATAGATATCAGAGAAGAAGATTTGAATTTTTTAAAATTCCTATGGTGGGAGAAGAAAAATGTAATGAAAGTCTATCGCCATACTAAGGTTGTTTTTGGAATAACGTCTAGTCCATTTTTGTTGGCAGGGGTTATTTCATTTCACTTGTCCCAGTTACCAGATGAAGTAAAGGCAATTGTACAAAAGTTAGCTCAGTCCTCATACGTTGATAACTGTGTAGCATTGGTTGATGATCTAGCAGAACTTGAGAACTTTATTGTAACCTCTACAGATATTCTATCTCGGGCAAAAATGGATTTAAGAATGTGGATGTGTGGTCCAATAGACGAGGTTGTTAATTCAAAGATTGAAGGATTGAATTCCGAAAGTTCAGAGGACCCAATTCCAGTTTTAGGGGTTTTATGGGATAGGAAAGATGACGCTCTCTCCATTAAGGTAAATATTGTACCACTTTCGGGAAATTTCACAAAAAGGAAAGTTTTGTCGTTGACACAAACTGTTTTTGATCCTTTGGGTTTCTTAGTTCCTGTAATGTTACCCGCGAAGTTGTTACTGCAAGAAATTTGGGCGATTAAAGTAGATTGGGATGCGCCATTACCAGAGGAGGTTAAGAATAAGTTTTTGAAATGGTACAATGCTTTAGAAAACCTCACCGATTTCAATCTGTCTCGAAGAATAGGTTTTGGCATCAAAAGGGATTGGTCCCTTCATATTTTTTGTGACTCAAGTCAACACGCCTACGCGGTTGTAATATTTCTCAGATGCGAGGAAAATGGCGAAGTGCTTATAAATTTACTAGCAGCCAAGTCAAGTGTAGCCCCGTTAAAAGAGCTTACCATTCCACGTTTAGAACTCATGGCTTGCGTCCTGGGTGCACGTTTGTCCAAGTATGTTGCTGCATCTCTTTCATTAGAATGCAACCCAAAATATTTTTGGACTGATTCTACTACAGCTTTATCTTGAATCAAAAGAAATAACGTTTGGGGAACTTTTGTGGGCAATCGAGTGAGGGAAATTTGCACTGTCACAAACGGAAGCCAGTGGTATTATGTACCGACTAATTTGAATCCCGCAGATCTTCCTTCCCGCGGCTGCTCCCCTACTCGGTTTATCGAATCTGGTTGGTATTATGGACCTGTTTGGCTAAAAGGTCCTCGTGAAAGTTGGCCAATTGCAGTTGTAGAACCGGATGAAAGCTTAGTTTGTTCAGAAATGAAAAAGGAGCAAACTCTAATTGTAATATTAATGTGAATAGTGAGCCCAAATGGTTCGAAAAATATTCTAAATTCTCTAAAATAGTGAAGATTTTAGGCTGGATAAAAAGATTTATCGCTAATTGCCGTAAATTAAATGTTATTAAAGAGCCATTTTTGAACGCGATTGAGAACAAAAATCTAAGAACACACTCCTTTTGCTCGTCCAGAGGGAGGGATTTCCAGTAGCTGACGATTCGATTAACAGTCTCTCAACTGAGAAAGATGAAAGTGGTTTAATAAGAGTGAAAACCAAAATAGTTGAGAGAAACGATAAGTACGCTTTTCGTTTTCCAATTTTGCTGCCATCAAAGCATTTTATCGTGGAGACGTTGGTTAGGGAATATCACCTCAAAAACAGTCATGCTGGTGTTCAGGCCCTAACTATCATGCTACGAGAAGAGTACTGGATTTTGTCCGCCAGGCAAACTGTCAGATCCGTCGTGCGATGATGCGTTCGTTGCAAAAGGTTTACGTCTAAACCACCAGAAACTCTACCAATTCACTTGCCATTGGACAGAGTACGAGACGCTTACACCTTCGAAGTAACGGGGATTGACTTGTGTGGTCCGTTACTTCTTCACAACAAGACCAAAACTTGGGTTGTTTTGTTTACCTGTGCGGTCTACTGATGCGTGCATTTGGAACTTGTGAGCTCAATAAGTACAGAGTACTTTATTCAGGCCCTTCGCCGATTTATAGCAAGAAGAGGAAGGCCATCAATTATTTACTCAGACAATGGCACAAATTTCGTTGGGTCTTCTACAGCCTTTTCGGAAAGTGGACTGGGAAAGAGTTGTTTCCCATGACACATTACACCCCATCAACTGGAAGTTCATCCCTCCTAGTGCAGCTTGGTGGGGCGGATGGGGGGAGCGGTTGATTCGAACAACCAAAGAGCTCCTGGTCAGAGTCCTTGGTCGAGCATCAGTGAACTATGAGGAGCTGCTTTCCATCCTCTGTGATGCCGAAGCCGTGATCAACTCACGGCCCCTCACTTACGTTTCTAACGACCTCGAGGACTTATCTCCATTGACTTCATCGATGTTTATGCAAGACATCAAAGTAGTCGGTACAGCGGACTTGGATGCCATTGATGGGAACAAGCTTCTTGTCTGTCAACGAATGTGCCAAGAACTTCGGGAACAACTTCGAAGGCGATTCCGTAAAGAGTACTTGGCGCAACTTGTCCAGAGACACGGTCAGAGAAGCTGTGATGTTCAAGTAGGGGACATTGTGCTGGTTGGAGCAGAGAATACAAAGCGCATCGACTGGCCCATTGCTCGTGTTCAAGAAGTGTGCAAAAGCAGAGATGGACGTGTTAGAGTAGTGAAAGTGAAAACTCATCACGGTATTCTGACTCGTCCAGTGCGGAAACTGTACCCCCTGGAATTGTGCTCATGTGACCTACCTGCCTAAAACCTAACTTTGGTTTTTAATTGTTAATTAAAAAGGTGGGAGTGTTGTGAATACCAACTCATTTTCCAGAGGCGTCACTAGATGGGGCTAGGGGTTCTATAAGAGAACTTATGCTAGTGAATATCTGCCGTTTGTTTTTTTGTCTTTCTTTTTGTTTGAAGTTATTGCGTATACCGTGTATAATAAAGAGATGCTCGAAAAGTAAGCGTGTCTTTTTTCTGAGGATTCCTTTTTAGATGGAGAATCAAAGGTATGTGGAATTTTCTTTTCCTCAGATGGGCAAAGGATGCGTTTTAATTTAGATAATGTAATTAAGACATTTACCTGCAGAAATTACGGGTAATAATTATGAGTTATAACACAGATTGACAGAGGGTGAACATTTCAAATTTTATTCAAAATATAATACCGATTTATATTTTAAATGTTAAATCGGAGCACCAAATTTTATCTATATAGATCTTTATATAGTTATCTTATTCTTTTGTTCTCCGACAGAGATCATCTTCAAAATTAATTTTGTTTAAAATTTGATAAAAATCTAATTGATTTAAAGACAACAAATTTTATAGGTCTAATTCAAGCGGTTTATGAGTCTTTGAGTCTACAGAAAAGCAAAATTCATGGATAATTTAATTATATTTTATCAAAAATATTTTATAATATTTAACTTATATTAATCTGGACAATATTTTATCTTTTTATATTTTGTGTAGGAGGAAATAAAAAAAAATTATTTATTAGTATATTAAAATTGAAAATAAGTTTTTTTTTCTATACAAACTAACTGAAATCAAGGCAAATCTTAAAGTGTGAGATGTAGATAGAAAAGAAGATTGAAAATACAGTCGCATTTAGAATAGATTTTTCATTTTCGTAATAAAAATACTTATTTTATTTATTTTGCTTCTTTTGATATTCACTGTGGTCTTATAATGCTGCTTTCTGATGCTCACAATTTTACAATTTTCATTTCAACCGCCATAATTTTGATTATAAAGTTATTTTCCTTTTTAAAGCCCTAATAAATAGAGCTCTCAGATAAAAGTGTTTTACAAAACATTTTTATATTTATTATTTTATAATTTACAACTTTTATTTCTTATGATATTTATTGTTGCAACCATACTGACGCTGCGACGTTGTACGCAACCGCTATGTCAAAACATAAGGCTTTTTAAAGTTTATTTCATAATCCAACAAGTCATAAAATTTCATATGGAAAACTGCTAGCATTCTAGATTAAAAAAAAATAATATTCTATTTCATATTTAATACATATATATAATAATCTACAAGAATTTTAAATATTGTACTTAAAATAGGATAGAATAAAATCTGAATATTCTAAGAATCTTATTTTATTTTTTATGATATTCTTTATTTCTCTTTAATTACTTTTTATCAAAGGATTCCGATTCAAAAACAAGATTGTAAGATCATGAGATTCTCGTAGTAATTACTTTAAATAAACTAGAAATTTAACAGCTTTTACAATATATTTTAATGAATCTTCAAAATTCATTCCGTTTTTTAACTTTGTGGCTTTAATTTTTTATATTATTTCCAAATTTTGAAATAGCTTTTTAAATTTTTTTTCCACTTTTAGTTTTTAATATATATATTAATTCATGTTTATAAATTCTACGACATCTAATAATTTAATATTAATGCCCTCTTTTTTTGGACAAATTGCATTAAAATTTGATTAAACTTCATGCTTTTGGGCAGACTAATACATATTGAATTTCATTTAGCTAATAGGTGGTTTATCATTATCAAATTTTGAGTCATGATGCGAAAAGACATATAGACAGACCGTCAACACGTAGTCAGATTTAGTCTAAAGTCATAGATAAGAAAAAATCCCATGTAAAAGTGATGATTAAACTATGTACCAAATTTTATTCTTCTAGATCTGAGTTTAACCCATTTACCTGCTCTATCTTATATTTATTACATGCATATAGTTATGGAAAGTGAAGGGCAAGATACAAACCCGCGACACTGGGGCCAGTAGCCAAGGAACATTGCCGCATTACTAAAAATATACTTCAGCATCGCAGATATTATCTGGCTTATGAAGCTAGCGTCACAGCACTTCCCGAACATTGAGTTGGCGAAGAGACGAACGACTTTAAAGCGCCAAGCTTTATGGCGACCGTTGAGTGCGCTGGCAAGTGAATGTGAGTTGCTGCGCCAAGTGAGTCTGACGTCTTTGGTTAGCTACTGATAGATGGCTCCATGACAGTTGCAGGAGGTTGCTTTGTCAAGGTCACCAATGAGACAATTGAAGGTCGAGGTACAAACCTGCGATACTAGTGCCTATAGCTAAAAGTATACTTCAGTATCCCATCTGGCCTGTGAAGCTAGGGTCACATAGCTTACTATTCACATGCACGGAGAACGTAGCTATCGAATATTTGAAATATTCATTGAAAATTGGATAGAGAACCATGAATAGGTTTATAAACCAAATATTTAAATTTGCCCATCTATCTCATTATGAAATTATCCTGTAGACAGATAGACATAATTACAAATATTTATTTTTTGAGTTCATGGAGGTTTAAAACTCAAGACACATTTTTCCAATAAAAGTTTTCCAATATATATGGAAAAATAAATTAAACGCTTTGATTTATTGAAATACTTTCTCTTTGCATACTTCGTTAGCGGAAAAGGAAATCAGGAAAAAACCCCACCTTGTTTATATGTTTTGTAAATGGGGGGATAGGGGTAGGAAATGCTTTTCCTTTGTACACTTCCTGAATGGAAAAGTAAAAATCATTAAGTCGCGCACAAACATCAAAATGGCGTATCCGAAATAAATGTTTAGCGTGTTGAAAATCAATTTTCTCTTCAATATTTTCATAGCGGGACACTAACTTTTTTTTATTGGCATGCTTCATTTATGTCTGTGACGGCTTCGATTTCAAACTAAGAAGTTCAAACATCAGGACAAGGAAGTTACTGGCTTGGGAATTATCGTTGCGATCGATCGGTTTTTGCCCCTCATAGATACAGACGATAGCCTTGACCTTGAATTCGCAGAAGGTGATTTTAGTTTTCGGGAAAATGAACGCAGATATTTCTTTTTTGCTTTACGTGTTACGTTCATTTCCTCTCTCTCTCTCTCTCTTTCGAAAGCTTAGAATTTGGGAGATTAAAGCGAATCTAGTTGTAAGCAAGTAATTCCGTTTTGTACGTTTTGTTTCTTTTGCTATATATTCTTTTCGTTGTAAAATAAAACTTTTTCCTTTAAAAAAAATCAATGTCTTTTTGAGCTTAATTATTTGATTTGACAATATTACTTTTGATATTATTTCGTACCAATTTTTTTCTTTCTTCTGTACCTTCTGTTAATGATCTCTCCCTTGCTGCTGAAGATAGAAATATAATACGGCAAATTATTTCCTCGTCGCACACTCAAAAGAAATGATGTGGTACAAAGTTTTAGATATTAGCTACTTTTTCTTTATAATTAAAGAATGGATACCCCCTTCATCTTTTAAACGACTTACATAAAATACATTTCAATTTTATTGTTATCTATGCTTATCTCTTCCTAGATACTACAAATTTAATTAAATAGCTCTATTCTCAATAACTGTAATAAATATTTCAATAATCTTACCAGCTTGATGAGAAGGCTTTTAAAAAATATTATTATTCAGTTTATTGATTGACTACAGAAAACATAAATAAATGTAATCAAATCATGTTGCGTTGTGACTAATGGCACTTGCCGTGGACAAGCCTCCGCTGATACGATCAGCAGATTTTAAGCCTGAGAAATGCGTCTCTTTGTTTTACAAGTAGCGCCATCTAGGAGTACGAATTAGCTACGCACACGCCACAACCCTTTTTAGGGGGCGGACTTCATTCATACATCTCAGATCGTAGTTTAGACCTGGAACAGAGAACGACCCAGTACCCTCAGTGATATTACTCTCGATATGGAGGACTTTGCGACCACGAACAGATTGAACGAGCGCCAGTGGCCGTAAACTCGGGGAATCTTTTGGCCGGTGAGTTTCGAACCCGTAACCTAAGGAGTCCGAGTCCAACGCTCTACAAACCAGGCCATCCCGGCCATTCAATTCATAATCATGTGATGCTAAACAATAAACTAATTCTAGCAAAATAAAAAAGTGGCGCATTTAAATTATAGGAACTTAGTATTTATTACATTATTTTAGCATAATATGAAGCGCTAGATTGCGGTCCTGTTTAAAGGCTTGAACATATAAAAGTAAACCATCAGGTGTTTCCCCCCCTTTTACAATGGTTTTTCCCCAGGGAAAAGTGTCCCAGACTGTAACACATGAAAAAAAAAGATGCGTAAAGTAGCTACTAAGAGATAACAGCGGGAGGACACTTAGTTTCAATGGATTTAACGTGAACCAAACCCTCTGACATGATGGCTCTTCGGCGAAATTGGGTTTCGAACGTGAGGCCCTGCAGCTCCAAAGCCAGCAGGCCCCAACGGCCCTAAAATATTTGAATAATAAAGTATAAGAGAGAATCCTCCCGATGTTTTTATTTTTGTACCTTTTTCTGTAAAAATATGTATTGGATAGAGAATTTAAACTAGGTTTATATTTGTGAATACATTACGCACAAAACATTTCAAGTGCAACATGACATGATCCTTTTACTAAATTTCCATATCACTTAGCATGCATTATGGCTAATTATTTAAACGAACTTTATAGATCAATGATAACTCAAAAGGAACTTATAATTACAGTTTAGATAGCAAATAAACTTCATTCAAAATTAACTGAAAGCATTTGTAGCTTTTCAGAAATTTCATTAGTTCTGAATTAATTAACCGTAATTTACAAATATGAGTTTTTAAATGAATTAACTGCACTTAGGATGTTCAAGCATTAAAAGGAATTACGATAAGTTCCAAAATATATTATATATGTGCAATATTCAAGATTTTTTTAATGCTATGATCCTATTCTATTCTGTGAATTGCTCCGTTAACTCATTTAATTTAATCCATTTATTCATTTCTTTTTTTCATATTATGCATTATGTTTTCCTTTGAAATTGTTTCGTTTAATGAAAGGCAACAGTGACCCAATTCTTCAAATTTAGTTTGCATTAAAACATATAATTAGGTCAAATATTTGCTGAAATAATTTGACTCGTCTATAATACTTTAAAAACCTTGTTAATAAGAGGGTGTTCAGTAATGGGCAATGTGAGCTTTTATAAGAACGTATTAACGATTGAATTTAATATTTAAATATAATGAGATTAGTTTTAAGGCTATAAATTCTTTTTATACGCATCATTTTCCATGAAAACTGCCATTTCATCTTTTCGATAAATACTGCTTCTCAACTTTTATTTTCTTCTCTCTTATTATCCTATGAAAACGTGATGTTTTGTTACATTTTGAGAGTTTTGAAGATGCGAAATATACTGGAAGAAAAGTGGCTATTTACCGCTTTGTACCATTTTTATTCGCTTTTATAGTTATTAGAAAATGATAAAGAAGATTGTCCCATTTGGCAATTTATCGCCAACAAAAAGTTGTAACTTGGCGCGAATATCTGCCACGTACCCGATTCCCCTGTCTGACCAATAAAGGCCAGAGTCGTAGCTATATATAAAAGTGCATGCGTGTGTGTGTGTGTTTGCACTGTATAAGATGACGCCTCTATTTTGATACCTCTTTTCCGCGTCTTTCATTCTCATTTTCTTCTCTGTACATTTTCGGACAATAATTTTATACGAACCTGGCCTTTATTGCCCAGACAGGAGAATCGGGTACATGGCGGACACTCATTCGAAGTTATAGCTTTTAATTGGCCATAAATCGCCAAATGTAGTAAACTTATTTGTCATTTTCTAATAACTAAAAAAGAATCATTGATTCTAAAAAACTTAAATACAGTTTTCTAAATATCGACTCAAGAATACTTTGATGGGGATGGGGCTGTATGAAAACAGTTTAAAACATTTTAATGACTTAAATTAATTAAGAAAAACAATGACTTGTTGTTGTGTCAAATGGCACTTGCCTTGGACAAGCCCGCTGCTGAACCCAGCAGCAGATTAAGCCGAATGAAGCGTCTCTTGTATTTGAGTAGCGCCAACTAGGGCCAAGAGTACGCCTTTGCTACCCACTCACCACATTCGCTTGCACAACCCCTTTTTACAGGGGGGCACATTCACTCATCTCACAGATAGCACACAGAATAACAACCATGCCTGAACCGGGACTCGAACCCGGGTCTTCCAGAGCACGAGGAAGACGCGCTACCTCTGTGCCGGCAAGCCGGCAAAACAATGACTTAAAAATAATAATGTTTTCACATGTTAGCATGGAATTTGTAATAGCAGATTTTATTATTTTTTAAACTTTTATTTGATTTTTAAAAGAAGTACAATAAATAGATTTAAATATTCAGTATGTATGCAATATAAGAGTGCTGGAAGATAAATTTTGAATAAATAATCAGAAAGATCGTGGTTCAAATTTTAATAATAAAGCTTCACGAAGTATGGAACAAATGCACGATATCAAAATAAATATCCGTATTCAAAAACTTTATAATGCAAAGGATAGTTCCTATAAATCGAAATATAAAGGCATCAAGGCCTCATATGTACCAATTTCGAATGCTACCTGTGGTTAATAATTATTAATGGAGCAGCTTACTAATACATGTATCAATAAAGGCATGCCATAGAAAGTGTCTGGAGAATTTCATAATAAACTTGGTATATGTCGAATAATAAAAGGATCTTATATGGAATATTTGTGATGTTAGCAGTCAAAACTCGAATATATTACCATTCTTACACCTTTATAATAAATACAGCAACTTGCAACGGCTTTCTATCTAATAAATACGGTAACTCAACAATTAAGTTTTGAAATCTGGGCATTGTTTGTATTTTTACTTAGCAGGATGCATTTTTATCTTAATATAGGACGGAAGTTTGAAAACAAAACCCGAGTTGGAACGTTCCAAATTAAAGTATTATAAAGGAAAGAACTTAATAATAATGTTTTATAAATAATATTAAAACGATGATTCAGTCTATCCAGTTCATTTATTAAATTGTAGTATTTTTGTTGAATATGTAAGCTTTATCTCAAGAACTAATAATAAATCATAATAAAAAGGCAGCAATTCAAATTAGGCTTATCAATAAAAAATATTAAAATTTATTATATTCTCACTTACTTCATGTACATTGATATCCTTAATATATATTACACAATATTCCCATAACTTTCCAAAAGTGTAATATGCTGGATATAATTTTTCACATATTTCATTTACTAAAAAAATGTAAATCTATGAAATGATTCCTTTGGATAGAAGACATATTAAAAAAGTAGATATCTTTCGTTTAGAGATGATTACAAAATTATTATCAGCTAAATCTTATCAATGCTACAATAAGTCAAATTGATTTGAAATCTTATATCTCTATATTCATGAACAATTAAATTTGTATATGAATATAGAGATATAAAAATGATATTAGAAATATCAAGAATAGGAACAGGCATTAAGTTTATTGCGACCAAACGCTGTACTACCAAGGCATTTTGGAGTGATTACCTTTCCTAAGACTTAAGACGAGAATGTAAAAGAAATACATTTATGGAACACTCATGCCAGCTAGAATGGAGAATCGACTTTTTGCATCGATGCAACTGTATGAAATTAAGCAAATTATCACCTTTAATTGAAGTTCATGATGACTCTTCTATACTACTGTTATAAATGTGAAAGTCTGAATGGATGATTTTAGTCAATCACGCCAGAACAGCTGAACAAATTTGGATGAAATTTAGCACAATAATAGATTAGAGTCTAGAAAAGAACAGGTAACTATGTATTCCGATTAATTGAGTGGTTAATTTTTTATTAATTAAAAACTAACTTTCTCGCCCAAAAATATTCACCTCCCTCCACCAAATTAGTAAGACTTCAGTTTGCTTTTTCTCCACGCTAATGAGGTTAGGCTTAACATATTTCCGACTAGTTATTTTAAACGATTTTCTCTATTTTCTTTATATTTGATGCCTATAAAATTAAACATTGTTAATTAATCTATTTTTAGAATTCATTTTGAAGCACTTTCGAATTAAAATAAAAACGAAATAAAGAAAATAAAAAAATTCTAGTTTGTATTGCGTTACCCCAACTGGCGTAGAAAATGTAAGCATTTTGCGTTGCGTCAATTGGCGGAGAATCCTCCATTTATCGGCGAAAATTCCAACATGCACGGTGAGTTGTTGATAACTGTATTTTCATTTTAATTAAAAGTTTAAAAATAATATGTATAATACTGTTGTAGCTATCTTAAGATCGATCGATAAATAAAGTGAACTTGACTTTATTTTAAAGAAATACGAAGATGGTTTGCTGGTTTGCTATATTTCAGGTTTATACTATAAATAAATTGTTATTGAGTTATTTGTGTGTTTTCTCATGCGTACGGGGTCGCGAGTAAAAGCTAGTATGTCATATTTTAAATGTGTGGTGCAAAGTAGAAAACACGTGTTAAGAAAAGAAAAACATATTATGTAGACATTTTTTAAATTCACAACACCAACGCCATTGGGAGAGAAGTAACTCTTTGAAAAAATTAGAAGTATTTGGCAGTCCTTGAAAAGTCTGCCCATCACTAATCAAAAATCTTTTCTTTTAAGTACATTATCAGAAAATAATTACTTTGTATACAATCACTCATATACCTCTTTTAAAATTACTCATAGCATTTATCTAGACAAGATTTTCCTATTAGTATTTAGAAAAAAATTTATCTGCAAAATAAAATCATTTTTTCCCATTAAATTGAGACTTAATGAAATTATTAATTTTAAATCTTTTTCTTATTTAAATTGTTCAAATGCCATTTTCTTTTGGAATTCAATGCAGAATCCTTCACAGTTCAATTAATTATATTTTTAATTCAAAATAAGTTATTAATTGCTAAAATTCCATAACATTTTAGAATTTATTAATATTATTATTTTGCGATTTCAGCTGTATTACAATTAAAAAAATACTGGATGTGAAAATATATTTAACCAAAATTACTTTTATAGACAAAATAAATAAAGTTTTAAAAAAATTATGTGAAAAAATAAAATGAAATTTCAATGAAAACAAATTATGCAAAGGTCAATTTCTTTCATTTCGGAACTTATTTAATCCATAAAAAAGCAAATGAATCAGAAGGATCAAAACTAAATTGAAAGAATTTTTTTCTCTTTTTTTAAAATCTAAATGCTGAAACAATATGATTAAATAAAATATCTCTTTTATATTCAACAATCTTCTGAAAAGAATTAAATCGACAATATTTTAATCTCGGATTAAGATTGTAGATTTTTACACTTTCTTTCTATCTTAAGATTTTCTTTTGGAGTCCTATACAACTTTTTTAAAAAAATGAATTTGAATAATTCTTCTTTAAAGAAAGTTTATATAATTTTTACATGATGTATGTACAAAATATACATGCATAATTTTTTCATGATTCGGATTGCAAAAAGCAATCAAAATCAGAAAAAGATTTTAGCAATGGTATTTATATATGTACATAAAGTCTTCAGATCGATACTTAGTGAACATAAAGAGAGCCTTGCGTAGGCGATTTGAAATAGCAAGCCTGCAAAAGTCATTGAAATCCGAGAGGAATAGTACAAACCTCTTTCGACTAGTGATTTTTTAGAATAAAATATTTTTTGTTCTTCCAAGCAGATTTGAGCAACCCGCTATTTTTTCTTTTTAAATGCTTTTTTTTTTGTAATCATATATGTGAAATAGAAAGATTACGATTATTTACTATGCGATTATTTGCGAAGTCGATTTTAAATACTGTAGATATATAGTAATGAGAAATGAAATTTCATGCTCATGAAACATGATTTTAGAGCTTTCTATCCATACAACTTTGGAATGGACGAACAAAAAGAAAGATGAGCTAAATGCTAATTAGAATTTTATCAAGGGCACGCAGAGTAGTTTAGTTTATTAACGTCCCGTTGCAAAGCAACACCAGGGCTACTTTGGGATAAACCATGTAATTTTGAACAGCGGTCGTTTGACGAGGACGATACTTGAGCTATCACCTCTCTGTCCATACCACACGACACGGATTTAACGTGCAACAGACCCCCTAATGCGACGATTCTTCCTTGGAATAGAGGCTTGACCGAGATCAAAGTCAGACAGTTTACTTTTTTGTTCAAAAAAGACATTAAAACAAAATAAGCCTCTTCTTATTAGAGGGAATGAGTGTTTCATCAATTTTAATCACATTTTAAATTTAAAATGAATTGAAATCAAAATATTCTTTATAATTCAAAAGCATCTTAATTAAAATTTCACGTTTTCTGTATAAATGTGGAATTTTATTTTTGCATTAATAGAAAATATTTTTCATTATTTTCCTCAAATGGTTAGTTCTGAAATCTCGGTGAATTACCTTACAAAAGGGAATCTATCGTCTTCTTAACTTAGAAGTTTCTTAATAAAAGATTAGGGTTTTGTTTCACATTTATGCGAAAAAATAAGAATTTATCTTAAAATCTATATCACAACCAACAATTATAATCCCATAAAATGAAAAAAAAGGAGAAATTCAGATTAATACAAATCAAAGTCATTAAAAGTATATGAAATAATCTGATAATTAATTGAAAAGTCTACTTCTAATTTTTTGATCCATACTGCAGCTTTTAAAATATCAGATTACCTCACCAAGTCTGCTATTTTCTTGAATATTTAAACAAATATTAAAGATCGAAGTGAAACCATCTAATTATTTGCGTGGTTTGAATCCATTTAACTGTTTGAATTCTTCATTAAAAATTCTTATTATTTTCATATAATAACGCAATCCTATAAAAATTTAATTAAAGGCATCAAAATAGAGTTTCAGAAAAATTTTGCTTGATTGCAGTTAATAACTACTAAGTATAGTAATCATGATGTTTTGTAATACAAATGTTTAAAGAGGAAAGGTTTTAAGACTTTTCAAACAGTAAGAATGAAAAGTTATTTTTTTACTGAAAGAAAAGTAGTTTTCAGAGCTATGAAATTACATTTATCCAAATTTGTTTCTTCCTTTTTGCTTAAAAAGTAACTATAATGGAACTTACGAAAACCTAAAATTTATTTTATTGATAATTGATAATTACCTTTTTCTGCATATTATATTTTGTCAATACTCCTTCTCCCTGTTTTTATAGAAGAAAAAAGAACACATGAATATATTTTCTTAAACAACATTTTTTTTCATCTTTCAAACAAAATAGATAAGAACTAAGACTGTTTTGTGTTTGAACGGTATTCAACCTTCAAGCCCCAAGTTACAAATTGTTTTAATTTAATTTTTATACTATCACAAAACTTAGTGTATCTGGAAATTTTAAAAAAATAGTCTTGTCTTAATAGTCTTAAAAATTTTAATCTTGTCAAAAGAAAATAAATTTCACTTTCTGGTAAGCAAGTCATTTTACACAATTATAATGAGAGAAAATTATTTTATTTATCCTTTGAATTTACCTTTGTCGGTTTATTCAAACTTTGAAACAATGCTTCGTAATTAATGAAACACAATAAATTATTTTAAGCAAATCATTGTCACTGATATCTTTTTTCTTTATTACATTTTATTTTCTTCATATTTTGAATTAATTAAAAAAATGGCTTTACAGGTTACGGGTATCTTAGAAATAAAATGCAGACCCCCTCTTTTATTGATATTTGAACCCACTTTCGATCATTTAGGATTTTTAAAGTTATGTCCTTATTAGCTGCCATAATTGCCTTTCTTAATATAATTAATTATTAGGGCCTTAAATACTTTTTTAGATTTGATTATATTCCTATATTTTAAATACATTTCGCAATGTGCCCATTTCAATCATATATTTTGACATTAACTAATGTTTGGTTTGATGGATTTAGTATACACACAAAAAACAAAACAGACCTGTTGTTGCTGATACTAATGTCACTTGCCATGGACGCAGTTAGTGACTTTTAAGCCAAGGGTGAGGCTTTTGTTCCAAGTAGAGCCACCTAGGGCCAAGAGTACGTCTTAGCTATACACTCATCACATTCGCTTGCACATCCCTTTTTTACAGGGGTCACATTCATACATGCCACAAATAGAAGAATAACCATGCCCTGGCCGGGACTCGCACTCGTGACGCCCAGATCACTAGGTACTACCTCTGTACCAGACTGCCGTCACAAAACAGGCCTATTTCATTAAACTATGGTGTCCATTGTGCAAATCTGTATATTCAAAAAATTCGAATTGTCCCAATAAAATATAATGTGGAACATCGTACAATTAGAACGCGTACATATTTTCGCTTGTTGAGGTTGAGGTATCTTATAAATTAACTACAATGAGATAACTTCATAAGTCATCATAGCCTCACTATCACATAAATCGTTTACTGTATTTAAATATCTTTGAGATGAAGTATATTTTATAGAAATTCAATCAATGCTAATTTGATGTCAAAAAAATAACAAGAATTTAAAATCCATTTTTATCTTACACCTTTTATTTCGTTGATACGAATGAATATTGACCATTTATAGATGTAAACCATATGTGCTTATGCATTATTTGTTTATTGTCTTGAGAAGATAAAAAAATTGACCGAGAATTCTTTTACTGTGCTATAAAAATATGAGCTAAATGTGATCATTTTTATGAAGCGTATCATACGGTAAATATATTAATTCGCTGCCAACATTCGCTGCCACCAAAATTTCTATATCCATCCTCAGAAGCCGAATTAAAAAAAAGTGTTTTAATGATTAAAAACGTTCCTAATATTTTAATAGTAAAGCCAGAAAAAAAGAAAAACCTTTTATTTTCGTGTTTAGTAAAAATAATGCTTCACTAACGTGCCATAAAAACCTCATCGCTCAACCTCCAAATCCGAACTAAAACTAAAGCAGTTTACTTATCATACTGTCGCCCCAGAGTGTCACCGGCATGGGAGGTAGCGGCATGCTGACGCGCCAGCGCGTCAGTGGCAGCGAATGTGTTAAAGTTCATATAATATATGTTTGGTAATATTATTTTCTGAATTTGACCATCTTCCAAATCATGACTGGAAATTGAAAATTTTCATATATTCTTAAAAATAGAAACTAAAATTCGGAAAAATATCATGTGTCATTCATAGATGGCAGCACAATAGATTTATGAATAACACTGACAATTTAGTCTAAATTTTATTTCTTTATTTTCAAACCTTATGATTCTGAAAGTTGAAAGTTGACTAAGCTATCGGGTAAAATAATCTAACTACATCCAGAGAGAATAGACAATATAAACAGTTAGTGTATTTATGAAAATTTTGGAAATATCATGATTTGTGTTCAGTTCTTTATACAGGGTGTCCAAAAAGTTCCCGTACAGGTTATTTGTGAATTTATTTTACAAAAACAACAGGTTTAAAAAGAATTATTTTTATGCCAATGATAAAAAGCACTTTTAACATAACTAAGGAAAAAATACAGAACTTACATTTATAATAAATGTTCAAAATGTCCACCCCTTTCTTGGAGACAAAGATGAACTCGTTTGCGCATGTTTTTCGAAAAGCGTTTTAACATGCTAGGAGTGATTTCTTGTATCCTTTGGGTACTTGCGATTTTCATATAATTTATTGTTTGAGGATCACCTTCATAAGCTTTGTCCTTTAAATATCCCCACAGAAAAAAGTCCTGGATGGTCAGATCAGGGAATCGAGATGGCCAAAGATTTTTTGAGATAAGTCGATCGCCGAAAAAAACTTCAAGAATGTCCATGGTTTCATTGCTCGTATGGCAAAATTTAATATACTTGAAAAAAAATCATGGACAATGATTTTTTAAATTTGGAGTACGGGAACTTTTTGAACACCCGGTATTATAGAAAAAAAATTATATCAGATTTATTTCTTTGCCTTTAATCTTCAATTTTTAAAAATAAACAGCAAAAACTATCTTTCCAGTATAAAAGTTCCATAAAAATGATCTGTTTGGATATGAGCGCTTTTATTTTAGCATTAATGTAAAAAAGAAAAAAGCAAAAGCGAAGAAAACCAAAAATCCTCTTTTTATTGAGCTCTAAGTTTACGAAACTGCAATTCATTAAATATTGAGTACTGATTTCACTAAAGGATTTTTTAAAACTTAAATTATCTGCTATATTCTAAAAGCAAAGATTTCTCCCTATTCTATTATAACAAATTGTTTTTACTTGGAATTCCTCCAAATTGATTAAATAAATGTAAATAAGAAAAGAAATTTGAAACAACTACGTTAGAAAGCTTGGAAAATTGCTTTAGTTGTTTAGAAGTAAATTCAATTTTTCGAGGGTTGAGCTTTTCAAATTTCATTAATGGTATTTTAATACATCAATAAAGGATGTTTCTATTTAGTTTTTATTATTACTTGCTTATTTTTTAATTATTGCTTGATTAATAATTGCTTTAATTATTTGCCTATTTAAGTTAGCATTTTGTTATTTATTATATTTTTATTTAGCTTCCCACGTAAACACGTCCTGAGATATTTTTTTTTGAAATTAATTATTGAATGGTGTCTGTCACTGACATTCAGTGATGGATTTACAACTAGATAGATATCTATGATTATTGGCTTAAAAGAGTGTCACAAGCCTGCCTATTAAAAATCTTTGTCGCCTTGGTTGTAAAATAAATCTGCTAAAAATACTAATTACATGAATGATAAAGTATTATAATAATAATAATTATGAAGTAAAACTCATATTAATACTTTATCAAGTTTTCCGGGGTTCTGGCTAAGGGGTAGCCCGTAATCTGAGAGTCCCGAGTTTGAGTCCCCGCTCGGACCTGGTTGTTCTGTGTTCTATCTTTGGTGGGTGTGAATGTCCCCCCCCCCAGTAAAAACGGGCTGTGAAAGCTGATGTGATGCATGAAGTAGCTAAGTCGTACTCGTGCCCCTAGTTTTCGCTACTTAAAAAAAAGACTCAATCGGATTAAAATCGCTGAAGGCCTTCAGTGCACTTGCCCATGGCAAGTGCCGCTAGTAACATTAACACTTTATCAAATTTGATTGTTCAGGTGCCTTTACATTTTTTTACAGGCACTTAATAGGTTAGCCCTCTATGGACCGAATTTTTATTTTAACTTCAAAAATAATTGTGCGAACGAAAAATCAGAAATTATAAACTTATATTTGCAAATGAAACAAATTCTTGTGTTTAAACAATTTTACTGCGATATAATCTTTATGCGACTTTAAAGTCACACCGACCTATAAAATGTTCACTTCTGTATATAATAGCTCATATGTGAAAGTCCATAAAATAATTTGCATTTGGTGCAAGGCATAAATGTACATACATCCACAAACATATTTTGGTAATCACTGACAAAAGTCCAAATAATTTTAATTGGATCAAACGGGTTCGCGTAGTTTTACTGCCAACAGTTTGCGCAGCAATTATTTTGCTATATATGGTTGATGAGCCAAGCAATGGTCATTAATACTAGTACTGGTTGTGTTTGCAACGTCATAGAGTTAAGATTTATGAGCCATCTCATGAAAAAAAACTATAATTATTCGGTAAAATGCCGATAAATTAAAATGTAACCTGAAAGTCACACGGGCCCAGAGGGTTAATTAAAAACCTGAATATCTGTAAGAACTTAATTTTAGTTTGAATCATGCTTGAACAATAATACTGTGTACAAAAATGTTCGTCGAGTAATATTGAATTATAATGAAAAAGTTAATAAAAATAAGAAATATAAGTCTAAAACAATCATCAATATATTAAAAGTGTACCAAAAAATGAAACTAAACTGGCCATCAAATTAATAAAAGGACATCATTATATGCACTGCTAAATCCGTAAATACTTATATGGAGTCCTAATTTTAGCTTTTTATATTTAGTTAATCAATTAATATAAATTTAATTATGAGAATTACACTAATCTAGAGCAAAACTATATATTAACTTCATATAGCACATCAGTGACCGAGAAGATATGTCTTTAAAAATTCCGTTTGAAGAAGCATGGAGGAATAGCGTTACAATAAAAAAAAATCGGACACTAAACAAGATTCAGGTAACATGAATGAAGAATTTACTTAGAAACAAACCTAGTTTCGGCCCAACACATTTACCCATCAAGAACATTTGATTCTACCATCCTAGTTTCATCTCCATCCTTTGTTTAAAAATTAGTGACATTTTCTTTCCTCTTGGCAAGTCAATTTCGTCTAGACAACAACTCTCGCCAAGGCTAAAACAAAAAGAAAACTTCTCTGTATTGCCAATCGATGGTTATGAATGATTCATATGACAGCTAGAACGCCGTATACTTTTCTGTCACGCAATATATCGGATGATGCGGGATATTCCGGTTTGGACCAGAAATAGGTTTTCATTCTCGGCTTGATTTGTTCCGCAGGTTATATCCGAAGAGATAGCCACCCGCATTAATATGTCGAGAATAAAACGCAATCCACGACTTGCTCAGCTTGAAAGAACCTTATTAGATATTGATGAAAGGGGATCAATGTTAAGAGCGGTCTTAATCATGATACATTATCCTTGGAAAGGAATTTCCCAAATAATTTTAATTAAATGGACGAGGAATATTTGCATAAATAATGGCCGGTAGATAAAATTAATCAAATACTATATAGAAAAAAAAATCGGCTTCGCTGTTAAAGGTTTACTTGATCACTACAGAGCAATAGATGAATAAAATGAGAAAAAAAAAATGGCTTTCAACGAAAATGCATAGAATTAATATCTTGTAGTCATATTAGTCAGGGAGGCCATGACTAAATTTTTGTTATGGAGGTTAGTACAGAGTAATTGCAGAATAAATGTCTGTGCCTAAAATATGACTTCAAATTGTAAATAATCACGTATACATTTTATTATAATATGCAGCAAAATGGTTGAAATGAAATTTAATATAATTTATCGCCAACAAGGTTTCTTAAATAATCAAACATAGTTCTGGTAGCAGTCCTCCAACTAATTTTTTTAGTTGTTTGTGTAGAGGTACACCTCTTACAGAAAATTTGGGCCGTAGCAGAAATCCAAGGTCACGGTTTCGGACTAGGACAGCTACAGGTTTGAGACTCGATTCCATCGAAAAAAACCGTTATGTAAGTTTTTCTGGGTCTGGTGTACACTAAATCTGTCAGAGTCAAACTCCCTCTCGCTGGTGTGGAAGTTTGGAGAGGGAAGAGTAAGATTATGTGTAGGCCTCGTTATCTGATAGCGGTTCAAAATTTTCTAGTACTTCCTAAAACAGCCCTATGGTTGCTTTAAAAAGGGATACTAATATAACCAAACTAAATTAAACTTACACAAATTTCAAGGAAACTAAAATTTAAAATTATATAACTTTTTGATTAATTAATTATTTAATTAGTTTTTAAATCAATAAAGTATGTTTATTGATTTAAAAATTGTATTAAAATAAGAATCTAATTTATTTTTAGTAAAACAATTTTTGAATACATTCTTGAATTTTTTTGAAACGAATTTTAAAAAATTATTATAATTTAATTCGTTACTCGATAATAAATGAATTTTTAATTATTATTTTGATAAAAATTGTCTGTTTACGAGTTTTTTGAAATTTTAGAATTTATTTGCCATTTCTTCATTTTAACATGACGTTCTATTTCAACAGAATTCTTGGAATATTTTCGCTTCCTTTCCCCGAATTGACAGTTCACTTGAAATTTCGGCATGTCATGTTCAGTTACTAAGAAATGGAAAAAAAGTGAAAAGATATTTTTAAGATATTAACAGTCTAAGGAAAATTGCTATTTGCAGCGAAGCCATTCGTGGTCGATGTTTTTTCATTTTCTTTCTTTTGGTTCATTTTCTTTCTTTTGGTTGATGGAGTTAACGTTATGATGCACCACTGATTTAACAAGTATTTTGTCTCCTTATATTGGAATTAGCCGAATTTATATATAGCCGGTAGTTTTAGAGAAGAAGACAAAAAAATGAGATACATTTCTGCGTAAAGAAAGATTTGGTTGAAAACAAATTTAAGTTCCGCTTAAAGAGAGAAAGTGTTTCTCAAGAAAATTTTTACATAAAATAAAAAGTTTTAAATTTATGAAATAAAACGATCGTGACACGATATAAGAAGAAAATTTTCATCGATTTGAGGAAATAATTAGGATCTATTTATAAACGTGGCTGAATGGATTGCGGTTTAGGTATATTGGAAATAATTTAGGAAAAGATTACTAAGATTTGAAATTCAGTTAAGAATGAAGATGTCTTCTCTTAAATGAATGAAAAAAATTGATTAAAAGTTCTAAATTGGGTTTTAGGTTGTTTTGGAATTTGAAATAGTAAAACCATAAGCATGAAGAATTTATCGAAATTCTTTTCTGGTCTGGCAATTTTTTGCAAACTATGAAAGTTTGTTTAGTTATATCAATACCCCGTAGCAAAGCAACACTGAGGCGATTTTGGGACGGAAGTACTAATTTTAAATCGCGGTCATTAGACGAGGACGACACTTGAGCTGTTATCCCCTTCTCCACATCACATCCCACCAGCGGGAGGACGTTTTGCCATGAAGGATTTAACGTGCAATAGACCCCCTTACACGACGGCTCTTCGGTGGAACCAGGTCCCGAATCTGAAACCCTATGGCTCACATGCCGACACCTTACCACCAGGCTATTGAAGCCTTCAAACTATGATAGAAGAATCTTTAATAAGATACAAAATAAGTTTATTTTAATATCTTAATGCAAGATCTATGGTTTGACATACCACGGATCATCACATTAGCTTTCCTTAATCTTGTAATGTTTCCTGATCTCCACATGTAGAATCATACGGCAACACAGACTTGGATGTAGGAATCAGGATTAATTAAATGTTCAGTAACGGCCACAGGGGCTTTTATTCATTAATGCAAATAATGTGATAGTCGAATATTTGGTTTTGCTCTAATAATGGCAACTTGTTTTTAATGAAAAAATGACAAATTATTTATAATAATTTTAATTTGTCGTTTGAGGAGTGAGTGTTGTATCTGAGATATAAAGTTCAATGACGTTTTGATGAATCATCGTGTTCTGAAGGGGTGTGTGTTTTGCAAATTCCTTTAGAATCTTTAATTTCAATAATTTAGAGAAGATTATAGAGTATTTTTACTTGAATTAAGATACTTCAAACTGGTGACCATTTAAGAAGCCCATGCTATTGCGAACTCCATTAAAATTTTTAATTGTAAATATGAACGAAGATCGTCTTACATTTAAAATCTAAAGAAACTAGACTGAGACACCAAAGCTCAGATAAAAAATGCAAAGCAGAGATATTCAAATTTAAAAAGTCAGCAATTTAAATAAAAATTAATGTAAAATTGCAAGTTTATTGCATTGCTTATTTTAAGGGTCATTATATTTTTTGAATTGACGAATTGGAAAATTTGAAATTATAGGGACATACTAAATTAGATTTGAACTGATAACTTATTAAAAACGATTACCGATTACTAATTCTGGGAGCTATTTTGAATTAGTGGCTGTTTTTTTAAATAAAGTTTCTTATACTCTCTTCCAAAATGCAATTACGTATTATATAGGAGGTTATGGTAGACGTGAATTGAGGAAGGAAGTACTTCTCTATATCATTCATAAATAAGAATTGCCTCACATAATAAAAAGGAAACAAAGAATATAAATAATAAAAGAAATATATACTGAAGTGACCAAAGTCATGGGATGACTGCTAATATCGTGTCGGTCCTCCTTTTGCCCGGCGAAGTGCAACAACTCGACGTGTCATGGAGTCCACAAGTCGTTGGAAGTCCTCTGCAGGAATATTGAGCCATGCTGTCTGTATAGACATCCATAACTATGAAAGTGTGGATGGTGCAGGAGTTTGGACACAAACGGACCTTTCGATGATGTCCCATAAATGCTCGATGTGATTCATATCGGGCTATCTAGGTGGCCAGATCATGCGCTGGAATTGTCCGGAATGTTCTTCAAACCAATCGCGAACAGTTCTGGCCCGGTGACATGGTGCATTGTCATCCACAAAAATCCCATCGTTGTGTGGGTACGTGAAGTCCGTGAATGGCTGCAAGTGATCTGCAAGCAGCTGAACATAACCATTTCCAGTCAATGATTGGTTCAGTTGCACCACATGCCCAAGTCCATGCCATGCAAAAACAGCCCACACCATTATGCAGCCACCACCAGCTTGAACAGTGCCTTGCTGACAGTTTGGGTCCACGGCTTCGTAGGGTCTGCGCCACACTCGAACTATACCATCAGCTCGTAACAACTGAAATCGTGACTCATCTGACCCCGCCACGGTTTTCCACTGGTCTAGGGACCAGTCGATATGCTCACGAGCCCAGGAGAGTCGCTGCAGGCGATGTCGTGCTGTCAGTAAAGGCACTCGAGTCGGTCTTCTGCTGTCATATCCCAAGGAAGACAAATTTCGCCGCTCAGTCCTATCGGGCACGTCCCTCGTACGTCCCACATTGATTCCTGCAGTTATTTGACGAATTGTTGCGTGTCTATTAACATTGACCATTCTACACAGACGTCAGGGTCGTTAAGTGCAGGTGGTCGCCCAATGCGCTGTCCATGATGGGATGTGATGACTGAAATTTCTAGCTCTCGGCACACTCTTGATACTGTGGATCTCGGAATGTTGAATTCACTAACGATATCCGCAATGGAATGACCCATGCGTCTAGCTCTAACTAACATTCCACGTTCAAAGTCTGTTAATTCTCGTCGTGCCGCCATAAATCAAGAAAAACCTGTTCACATGAATAACTTGAACACAAATGAAAGCTCTGGAAAACGAACTTCGCATTTATACTTTTTCGCTGTGATACTACTGCCATCTGTATATTTACATATTGCTATCCCATGACTTTTGTCACTTCAGTGTATAAACAATATAAAAACAAGAAAGAAAATACATAAATAAATAAAGCAAAATAAAATAATCGTTATTTATAAACATTATTAATTATTTATTATAATTATTAATTTTTTGTCCCATATGATTAAAAATTCTAAATTAATAACCAACACGTTGTAGTAATATTTCGCGATTTGAGATTTGAAACAAAGGTGCAATGCTCTATGAATATATTTAAGTGCTAACTAATATACAATATTAAATTTAGTTTATAATTTAAATTTGTGTACTTCAACACAATTTACTAAAAACTAGATTCCATAAAGACTTCGGTTTAAGAATTTTTTAAAAAAAATCTTCCTACTAAAATTGGGGGGGAAAATGACCAATGTTGGACGAGTGAATAACGAAACGGTCGGCGAAAATATATAATTATATGTGTTTCATTCTTTCTTAGAACTTTAAAGCATTTCATGGACAAGGATCACACAAAGCTTAAATGATTTCTGGCCGTAAGTGTAGAAAATATTTTTAATATTGAAAATTTTTAAAACTGATAAAAATTGAAACATTTGTAGTTAAATATATAAAAAAAATATAGTTAATTCAAAATTTTATAAAACCGCATTATTTTAATCTTCGAATTGGGAGTTTTGGTCTTAAAATCAAATTGAAAATCTTACCAAAATCTTTCTTTTTATAAATATGAAATATTTCTCAGAGTAGAAATTCTTTTGTTACTTTTTTGCCCTCATTCTTAAATTGGAATTTAGAAAGAGTTTGAAATTATAACAATTTAACTGTTTACAGGATCGTTTTTACAACAATTGAGGTGAAGTCTTTATGTCCTAATTAAAGAATCAAATATGAAGTAAGGGGGACGCCTGAAAACCTGAATAAATGTAACGCGTGAATAAAAACTAAAGTAGCTAACTCAGCAATTTAATGACATTATTAACAGAGATTCAATGAAGCATTATACGTTACTTTTTTTCCCCATTGCATAAACTAACGTCTGCTATTTACTTACTGTAGATAATTTATTTTTCTTTTTGAAGCCACCGACGCATAGAATAGCCAAGTAGCTCATAAAACAGGTCATATATTTCTTAATTACCACTGAAGAAAAAAAAAAATGCATGTACGCCAGAAGGCAATATGATGCGGCCTTTTATCCTTGTTAGATTTAATAACCAATCGTATTTTCCATTAATTATCCTGTGTATTTGAGGAGGGTTGATGGCATTAAATGAAAAGTTAAAATCTAATTGCTTAATCTGATAAATAAAAAATGCGTTTATGAAGTGAATAATTTTATGTACATAAACAGGAATAATGTTTTTAAATCGTTATCATAATGCAATAATGAGCTCAAAATTGTTGCATTTTTACTGATGTTTTTTATAGTGAATTATAATATTATGACCTTGAATTCTACTTAGTCTGGCTTGATAATATTAATACGAATAAAAA
>JAOUZG010001879.1:1702755-1715974 GCA_026289955.1 Argiope argentata | reverse complement strand
ATATATATATATATATATATATAATGAAAAACACATTTAAATGATTTATTGAGAATAAATAGCAGAGTCGTGGCCGAAAACAGAGAGAAAACAGGTTGAATTTTTAGTTTTTTTAATTCCATCACGGGATCAGGCATTATTTACAAGCGAAAGCAACGAGCACAACACAGAACGACACAACACGGTATTTACGAAAGCTAAGTGTACAAAAAGGGGAAATCATTATCCCTGGTCTTAAATACCAAGCCTTTGATAGAGATAAATATTTTTTATAGAGCTTATAAACTTGGATTTCTGTGGGGATTTCCATGTTTCACAGATAAGAGGTAAGGGAAACACATTGATCTTTTTAAAAGTATTTTGTTTAGGTCAGCAATTTTCATCTCTCCCACGGAGTGTGAGAAAGTAACAGGCGTTTAGCTGTTTCAGCAATTTTACACAGCTTCTCTTGAATTAATTAACTAGAGCGAGTGAAATGGATCATTAAATAAGAGAATATTTTGGAATGATATTACTATGGTATAAATTAATATAGGGCTTTTCAAATTAATTAGGATTAAAATTAAGAGTTTAAAAATATCATTACATATATATATGTTCTTTCTACATTTATTTCTAAATGGCTAGGCCCATTTTAGCCAATACTTAGGATCTTTATAGAAAGGATGAGAAAAAGAATGTAGTCAATATATTCCATTGATTAAGAAATAGTTGTCGTTTTTCTACATAATCAAATTACATTATTTTACAATATTTTTTAATAATAAGTTAAAATTCAACGTTTTATTTTTTAAAGTTATATTAAATTCATTTCTTTGCAATTTTTTCTTTAATTTTTATTAATTTTTTTTTTAATTTCAGGCAGACAATTTTTTGAAGTAGAACAAAACTGATCCCCCCTATGATTTTTTCTTAAAATTTCTATTTCGCATTCTTTATAAAATGAATAATTTTTATTTATTAAAGCTGTAATTAAATTATTAGACCATTAAACAAATTATTTTTTAAGGGGAAGGTGTTATAGAAATTACTTAAAGGCACCTAAAAGAACTGAGAGAAAGGTTTGGTATAGTTTTCATTTTCACACGATTATAAGCCCCCAAGACTCAAGGACAGGTAATAAGTAGCAAGGTATAGTAAAAGAATTTTATATATTATATTAATTTATCCAAATTAATTTTTTAAATATTTTACAAGAAGCTATTTTAATTCCAAATAACTCTATGTAATGAATTAGTTTTAAAGTTAATATAAAAAACAAAATGGGAAGGCCAGGATAAAGTTTAATTTAAGCACAATTTTAAATTCCTTTGCTATTGCCAGATTGCTAATATAAATAACTATTTAAGATTAATAGTTATTTATATTGCAATATTTAAGATGATATTTAAGATTAATAGATTGTAATTATGAAATAAATAAACCGAATTTTAAATAAACTTTTAAAGAGCTTAACGTGAAAATGAAAGTTAACAATGTGATCATTTAAAAAAAATTGACTGAAATAGAAATAAAAATTGGAAATGTGGTTTGTAATAATAAGGATGGGCATTTTAAGAAATTTCTAGCTAAAAAATATTTCTTTTCCGTATTATGATTAAAATTTACAAATTACAAAATTCTTTTCTACGATAGTGAAAAAAGGTAGACTAAAAATGATGACTCAATGCAATTTAAACTGCTTCAAATAAAATTAATTTCAGCAGAAAATTTTGTCCTGTGTTTATTTTTGTTCTTTATAAAATGAATCAGTTCTATAATTAAATTGTTAGACAATTAAACAAATTAACTTACGAGAATGTTTGCCTTTTCAGTTGAGCAGGATTCCCATTTATATTTGATATTCATTTATAGCTTTTATTAAGATTAATTAAATTACAAAATACAATATATTTTTGTACAATGCAATTATATTATATGAAGTATCGTTGAACATGGACAAATAATTTTCATGCACTAAAAAAATTATAGATATATCATTATTTTAATTTTTTTTAAATCGACAAATTTGGGAAAAAATAATTTTAGTGATAATTTTTCCCTTTAATCTAATTATAAATACTGCATTTTCTATTAATTTGGCTAATAATCGTAATTTAGTTTCAAAATTGTCAGTAACAGAAAAAAATGACGTATACGCAAGAAATATAATACTTTAAAAATGATCTTTTTCTATTAGAATTTATCGTGCATTCTAGAAACATAAAATCCAAATTGTTATTTTGTCAAAGCGGAGAAAGCAATTTATTATATATTTTGAATGAGTATTTAGAGTACATTTGCACAAATTCCAAGCCAATTAAAAGCTTATTCAAAATATATTTGTTTGGTTTGTTTGTGCTTTATTAGAGACATTTCATGATCATACTGTACAGGACTAGAAAGAAATTTATGCAGTTCATAGTTGAAAGCAAGAATCGAATTCTTTATCCGAATATGAATTTTTTATCCTTTGCCTATCTGATACTTTGCATCAAAGATAATACATCTTCTATCGGCAGATATGTAAGCTATGGCATTTATATATATCCGACTAAGCTTCGCTTATGTATTATTAGCCTCTGAATGAGTTTCTTGGGATGGGCCAATCCAGTCTCTAGGGTGTATTAATTATGACCAGGGGAGACGATGGCGTGAAAGAGATAAATGATTAATGGAAGGAATGATTTTACTTTATCGAAGACACAATAGAAGTTTCCGAGGAAAAACGAATTACTTTCCGAAAAAAAGTAAATAATTTTATAGAACACTGATAAAGAGTCCGTTTTTTTACTTTTATAATATCAGGAATAAAACCATGCAATTTTGAAAGTTTATCAAATGAAGAAATTTGAGGATTTGAATTTTGTCAACGTGAATAGATTTCTTGTATTTCAGTGTGGGGTAACGAAAAATTGTTAAAGTTGTTTTCTTGTAGAGATATAACTATATAAGAAAATAAAAGGAAAAAAAAACTCATTTAAAACGAAAAAGAAATTTTACATATTTGGTCATTAAAAAATTTACAAACATTTTGAAAAACATTAATACAGTATTTTACTATCATTTTACTATAAATTCTTCAGACTGATTATTTAATATGTGATATAGATGTAGTTTTTATTTGTTTAAAAAAATATTAGAACTTATTTAATTAAAGTTTATGATATAAATATTCAATATTTATAAAAATACTTAAATTTAATACTTCAAAAATTTTAAGCAAGTGGCAACATTTTATGGATAATATAAAAAAAGAGCTGATTTTTGAAGATATGTTCTTTGTCCAAATTTCATACCACAAACACTATTATAAGCAAACAAAAAATTGCATTAGACTATTAGAAAAGTCAGCATTATACTATATGCATAATTTTAAACGCTGATTTTAGATAAAAAAAATACTACCTTCATTAGCAAGTGAAAAAGTAATTATAGATATCTTATTACCTAGGTCAAGTATAATAAATTTTTTATAATCATTAAATTGAAGAATTAATTGTGCAAAGGTATAGCCTAAAATTGTTTCTTAAAATATATACAGCACAATGAATAGAATGTTTTAATGTTATAAAATTAGCATAAATAATATTTTTGTCAAAATCTGAAAATATTTTATTAAATAAACCAAGTTGCACAAAATGTTTAATTGAAATTTTTAGCAACAATTAACCCTGATACGAGCGAAACGGTTATCTCTGTCGGCTAGTACATAATATATGAAAAAAACGTATATTTGTTAATATACACAGCATTTTTTTGTAACAGGAAGCATTCCGAAAAAAACAAGAATGCATCAACTCATTTTTTTCACTTGATCACTTTGGCTGTATAGCAATGGCGAGCAAAAAATGTTTCTGAATTAGTGTAATGATATAGGTAGATTTCCCAGAAGGAATCCTCTGAAATAAGAAAAGTAAGGCTAATTTAATTCTGAATAAATACGGTGCATTCTAATCTCTACACTCCGAGAGCCAAAACTGTGTTTAATGCTCACACGTATAGGACCTGGCGAAAGCAAGCAAACTAATTAAATTGGATGAGATTCACTCCACTGATGAGTATAATAGAGTTTTGCTGCGGGCTTAATGGTTTTTGCTGTTCTTTTGCCAGCCCAGCAAAAGTTTCTCTAACGAAATCAGTAAGGAATAGAATAAATTTCTTAAAAACGCTGAAAACAAAAACCGGGAGAAATAAATGTAAATTAATTGGAAAAAAAGTTAAAGAAATTTATCATCAGAAAGAAAAATATAACAAAAGATTACCATAAAAAAATTTTAATTCCTCAAACAATTTATAAGAGAGAAAGTTGTTTTTTTATAGTAATCATCGTATTTTGATTGTAGAATGTGCAATTTATTTAAAGAGTTTTAAAGCACTTAGGACAATAATAAATTTTAGATTCAAAGATGCGAAATTAACTCAATATTTGAATGTGTCACTAATTTGGTGGCAATCTTATACAAAATCCAGTTAACAGCTGATAGTTTAGGCTTAGTAAAAATGGAGAGTTATACGATAAGACAGCATATTAATAAAAAGTTTGAATAAAAAAAACAGTTTTTTTCAGTTAATTGTAATATTTTTAATGAATATTAGAGTACACAGTATAGGTTTAGAGGATAGGGAATAATTTATAGGGCAAATGGCTTCTGCGGCTTTAATGGCTAATATGCTATCTTTTTTGCATTTTTGATGAGAATTTTGCATAAATTTGGTTTAATTTCGTTGATTTAGTATTGAGTTTCCCCCTTTAATACACTCGTGCTTGTAAGTTTGTTTGCATAGTCTTTTGACTTCAAATCACTCCATAAAAAGAAATTCATTGGTGTCAAATCACACGATATAAAGTGCCAGTTCTCAAAATTTTGGACCATAGCATCCAAACATTCATTATTTTTTAAATATAGATTAAAGATAGAAACACTTTGTTCTATCGTATTTTCATCATTTATCATTTTTACTAACCCTAAATTATCAGCTATCAGCTAGATTTTGCATAGGTTTGCCAACAGTTTAATGTCTGAAGACTGTTTATTTTAAATCTTCAGTTAATATTGGGACACCATTTAGTAGAAACACAAATATTACTTGTGAATATTTGAATAAAGCTCATAATTCTCTCATTTAGTATTGAACAGAATTTTTCGGAGTTTATCATTTTCTCATTTAGTACTAATTTGTCAAGTTTGCCAGACTTAAAACCACTCCACAATATCACAATATCTTTTACTGAGTTATACTCCGTTGTTTGATTAAGATTTCACTTGCGAGTTCTTTAGAGATTTGCTTGACAAAAGTTGATTAAAAACTTTATTAGAACAAATATCTTTCACTTCTGAGTACAACCTTATCATAGTTATGTGTAATTCAAGATTAATATTTCCTTGTATAATATAATTTTTTTCTCCTCTTTACAGGGGGTAATGACGTTTTTAGATTGTTATTTTAGTGCAATCACCTGTTGAATAAGTCTTTATATTGGCATTCAAGACGATAGAGTTGTTGTCTTATGATTGGCACAGCATTCACAATCCCGTCTAATATTATGTCTAATACCTAATGTCTATATTAAATTAAAAATTAATATTAAAATTAAATTAGTATTTCTATTTAATATTAGACTTATATAAAAATATATAAGTCTAATATATAATGTCTATATTAAATTTAAATTATGCTCATCAAAAGCATTTGAATATTATTCATCAATAAAAGTAGCATTACATTAAAGAATTAAATTAAAAAATTAAAGAATGAAATATTTGAAGTCTAAGCTTAAAATGAAAGTCTAAAGATCAAAGGTTAAAATCTACTAAATTTTCAAAATAAATAAATACATTTCTCAAAGTATTTTGTAAAGTCTAAAGAATTATACATTTTAATAATTTATTATGCCTCGTTGTCTATAAAATATCGTTATATAAAGCTTAATTGAATATATTTTTTATTCAATATTCAATCATTCTGTTCGTTTTTCCTCGCAAATGAATAGTGGAATAAAAAAAAGTCATTTTTTTTCGAAAAGCTAATCGTTACTTTTCACTGTATTTGCTATGAGAATATTAAAATTTCTTGCTGGCAATATGCATATATTGACAAACACACCTACAGAAGTTTCAAATAACGTGGGATTTTACAGAGTTTTATATTTTCGAGTTTTTCGCATTTTTGATGTTTAAACAGCCCATGTAATGTGTTTTCTCCCGTTGACTGTACTATGAATAGCAACATTTCATTTTGAATTTCGAATCCGCCTCCAACCATTCAGAGCAGCTAGAATTTTCTTTTGGACAACAGTTTTGCATATCTTTTTTACATAATAAGATATGCGATATTATATATGCAGAAGAACATAATCAAATATTATGAATTTTCATAATATTTGATTATGCTCTTCTTTGGATTTTAATGTGATTGTATCATTAACCAAAGATTCAAAATCAACCTAAGTTAATGGTTTTTAAATTTAAAAGATATCTTGAGAATACAGTGAGGAGTTTTGTGTATTTATAATTGATGCTTTATATCTGAAATAGATATATAAAAGTATTAAATAATAGATGTAATGTTATAAAATTGTTTACCATTTCTCCCAAATTCATCACAGATGTACAGAGTTATCTTGGAAATGTATGCTATTGTTGTGAGATAAATAAATAACACATACTTGAGATAGACTCTTGAATATTAAAAGTTATACTTTTACCTGCATTTTTAGGATTCAATTTTTAAAAAATCACTATTCATTCAAAAATTACCTATTCACTGTTTTGTTTTTATTTTTATGCATTCAATCAATTTGTTGAAAGTTCTTAAAAATTATTTCATACTTTAATTAGATTTATTAATTAAATTATATTCGTTACTATACTATCCGTTGCATTCTGATATTTGAAGAGAAGATTTGAAATTTGTCAGTATCTAATGATTCAAATGTTAGATAAAGTTTGCACTTTAATTAATTCTTGAACTATTCGACTAAGTGATAAATCTCAATTTTATTCAATATATTAAATGTAAATTTATTGATAATGCTTCATCATCAATATTCTAATATTGCTCATTGGTACATCATTTTAATATGCTTTCTAAAAAACTAACTGTTTTCTTAAGCTTCAAATTCTATATATATATTTCTGTAGCTTGCAGAGCATCTTATATTTTTAAAAATTCAAGACAAGACTCCATGCGTTTCCGAATTCCAACGTTTTCTTTTATTTTCCTTTCACTAAAACAGCATATACAAGAATTCATCGAAATGCAATTAACAAAATATATTCGGAAAAAAAATCGTTTTTTTTTACTTTTAATAATGCTTTAATTAAAATAAAAATCGTTTGCTTATAACTTTTAATAATGTTTTAATTAAATTAAAATCGTTTGCTTTAACTTTAATAATATAATACTTCAAAAAAATCCAATTTGATGACAATTTAAGAAAAGCATAAAATAACAGATAAAACAGAAAAAGAAAATAAAACCAGAATAAATATTACTACATAATAAATGTCCGTTGACAAATTTATATTATGACATTTACCGAACACTCCCACCTTTGATTATTCGTAAATAATCAAACAGAAAATAAGGTAAATAAGCATTGGATACAAAGTAATTTGCATTGTTCAAGTCCTCAAAAATCTTGAAGGCACTTTTATAGTTCTACCTCTTCTTGTTGTAAGAGGGTTTTCCCTAAGATGGCTTTCATCTTCTGCACATTTTATCTCAAGGGGATAAATCCGACGAACAGGATGTACAATCTCACCACTTGATGTTTTCAATCGCACAACTCTGACATTTTTATCCATACCTGGATAAACCTCAAGAACTTTAGCCATTGGCCACATTAATCTTTTCTTTGAATCATCTTCTATTAAGACGATTTCTCCAGGTTTTACTTCGTAATAATTATTTTTATTCCGTGGTTGTAATAATATGCCTAGATATTCACGACGAAATCTTTTTCTTAAATGCTGTTTAAGATTTAGTCGATATTTCCAACGCCTATTAACATTGGTAGTGTCCAGTTCATCACAATTGTGTTTCTTCTTGAAGCTAGCGCCGCCAAATACTACATGCGTTAAATTTTGACTTCGTTCTGCGGTTAATTTCATTTCATTAACAGTTGACTTCAAAATGTATGATCTCTGCGATCCTGTATCAAATAATGCTCTTACCACTTTGTTTCTTCCACCCGTCTCAATTAATACTAAAAGGGTTTGTAAAAGAATTTCCGGTTCACTTTGATTTGATAAAACTATATTTCCATCAGTGCTGGGAGATTCTGCGGCATTAGGTTTGGTGTTATTGACCTTTCCAGGACACATAATTGTCCAATGTCTTCCCTGACAAAGCATACATTGAACACTAGATTTGCATTTTCTGGAAACATGTCCGACCTTTAAACAAGTAAAACATGCCTTATTCTTCTTTAAAATACCTTGTTTTTCATCAAAAGACATTTTTTGAGCCTTAAAACAATCTTGTGAATTGTGGACATTTCCACAAAATAAACAAGACTTCAAAGATTTGGCTTCATAAACCAAATCATTAGCCGTCGGAACAGTTTCGACTTCTCGATATTTTTTACTTTGCTTCCGAGTTTCTGTGGAATTGAAGCCTGATTTTGCCATCAAAATCCTCTCTTCCCCTTCCACTTCCGTTCGGAGAAATAATAGCAATTGCGACAATTTATCGCCGTAAGAATCGGTATTGTCTACTGTAATTTTCACTGGATTTCGTAACCAAACTCTCAATAAATTTTCAGGAATGCACGATTCCACTAGCGGGAAAAGCATAGCTGCATATTTTTCAGTAGTTACACCAATAGACTCCAGTGACCTTAAATATGATTCCAATTTGTCATAAAGTTGCATTATATTAAATTTCGAATTCATATTAACAGCATTTTTTACAACCAATGAAAGTAGTTCTCTAACACAATATTCAACAAGAAGTTCTTCACGGCCAAATCTAGCCTTCAGGCTATCAATAACTTTTGCATAATTTTTTGCAGTTGGCGGATAACTATCAACTATTTCCCGCGCTCTACTGCCTATTATAGTACTCTGTATCAGATATTGAAATTTCACTTCATCACCGATGGTAACGTCCTCGTGAATTTTTCCAAATTGACTCCAAAAGCTAAGCCAATCTTTCACTTCACCGCCAAACTTAATTAATTCAATTTCGGGAAGTTTTAATTTAGCTTTCGCCACATTAACTGACTCCGGCACTTCGGATATAGAAGAAAGTTTTTCTAAACAAGTTTTTACAAGAATCCGTGCAGCATCTAATTTTTCACGATATTCTTCTATTTTTTCATACTCTACTTCATATTCTTCAGATTCAGTCCCTACTAATGCTTTACATACACTTTCGTCGAATTCTGCCAAATTAGTAGCAACTCTTTCTAAAGAACAAAGTTTTATTTCAATATCATCCTTATTTAAATTTTCTTCTTTCAAAGCCGTTATTAACGCATTATAACGCTTCGTAAAATTAGCCCTTATTGGACTACGCCATTTAATTAGATCTTCCATAATAGAAACGAAAGTACTGGAAATCGAAAGTTTAATTTACTGACCTTTTTCTTCAATCACGTCCGGTTGGCACCACAATTTAATATGCTTTCTAAAAAACTAACCGTTTTCTTAAGCTTCAAATTCTATATATATTTCTGTAGCTTGCAGAGCATCTTATATTTTTAAAAATTCAAGACAAGACTCCAAGCGTTTCCGAATTCCATCGTTTCTTTTATTTTCCTTTCACTAAAACAGCATATACAAGAATTCATCGAAATGCAATTAACAAAATATATTTACAAAAAAAAAATCGTTTTCTTTTAACTTTTAATAATGCTTTAATTAAAATAAAAATCGTTTGCTTATAACTTTTAATAATGTTTTAATTAAATTAAAATCGTTTGCTTTAACTTTAATAATATAATACTTCAAAAAAATCCAATTTGATGACAATTTAAGAAAAGCATAAAATAACAGATAAAACAGAAAAAGAAAATAAAACCAGAATAAATATTACTACATAATAAATGTCCGTTGACAAATTTATATTATGACATTTACCGAACAATCATAATCATTATCATCTTCGATATATGGAGAGTTTGAGCTAATAGTAGGGATAGAAAAAAAATCGCAGATATATTGCATAGTATCGTAAGGCACGATTTAGAAGATTTGAGCAAGATAAAATTGTTTGGCTTATTAAAAGACAAATTCAAAACATCTTCGCATTTCTCACCCTAAAGCAAAAGAGCGTTGGATAAGAATCAGATCATTATTTATCTAAATTATAGGTTTCGCTCAGTGTTTATATATAGATGCATCTACCGTTTTCGTGTGGGCGGATCTAGATAACAAACAAAAACAAATATGTACAATAAATGTTCCGAACGGTTCTAGACACATTGATTGCGAACTTAGAAGATGAATAGCTGGCTAAGAAGAGTTTTTTTTTTACTTGACCGGAGGCAATAACTAATAACAATAGCGGCGTCGCTGTTGTGTGAATAAAGATTAATTAAAAGCCAACTGGTCGGTAATAATCTCCAGTATTTAGTCGTTAAGTAAGAAGTGTCTTGTCTCGATTCCTGTTGAAAATAGTTTCTGGGAACTGTTTTAATTATGCAGCATTTAGGTTAATATCTCAATACTTTGTGTTAGGGCAAGCAAATGTTATCTTTCTTTATCGTCGAGGTAGACCTTGAAATCATGCTATTTTTTGAACTCACGATAATTTCTCAACACTCATCTCAACTGTTTTAATTCCATTCTTTTTGTACATTGTGAGGGAAAGTATGCAATTGGGGAAAATGATTTGATTTGGTGGAGTTTATTGAGGAAAATAATTATTAATTATGCTGTACCAGTTATGTGTGAATTAAAGTAATGTTTCAAAAATTTATTTGAAAATGTTATTAAATATTTTAAAACGGCGGGTACACCTAGAAACAAACATTTAGTGATTAGAGGCGATTTATGGAGTGTTTTATTATGGAGTATTTTATGGAATAAACTAGAGAAGCAAGGTTGTTAAACATACTTTATTGAAACAGTTGTCAGAAATCCGAAGCATCGTCATATGATAATGCATTAAACTTGATAGCATAATGGCATAGTTATTTTGGACAACTTCATGGAATGATTTTTACATGACAAAACTTATAGAGAAAATGTTAAACTCTGAGCCTTATAATGTTGATTAAAGTGAAATATTAAATCTCATTTCAAGTTAATATTCAAAAAAAGCAATCGGTTTTGTAATATTGCTATTAGCAAAAGCCCTGCAATCGAAAATTGGTTGAGACAGTAAAATTGAATTTCATAACGCAATAATACAAAAAAAGCGTGTTTAGAACTAATTTGTAAAACATTAATATTATTACATTATTTCCCTAAATTAAAATTGGTTTAATTGAAAAACTAGACTTATAAAATTATTGTATAGTAAAAAATGAGTCATAAATGTAAAATGATCATTTAGGAAAATCGTTTAAACGCGATTCATTTTTGATTATTGCAATAAAAATTATAATGTTTTTGAGGAGTTGGTGCTGATGCTAAAGCTCTGAAGAAAATAATTGTACAATCAAGCAAAATATTAGTTATTTTTTATTTCTCTTTTCAAAACGAAATAAAATTACTGAAAAAGAAGAAATCACATAAACTCCCCAGAGTTAAATATTGCATAAATTCTGACTGTCGGAAAAACAAATCAAATAAATTTCAAACATTCGTAAAAATCTGCTAAAATTATTTTTCTAAGTAATTGTAAGTAAATGAAATTCAAAATGCTCCGTTTTAATTTCGAAATGTATATATATTTTTTCAATGAGGAATTTTTTTAAAAACAATGGCACACTAATATTGTGATTAAATAAAAAGTTGTTGTTACTTATGACACTTAATAAGCCAGCTGAAAGATCTGGCATTGATTTAAGTAGAGTAAGCATCTCTTGTCTTTTCAGTAGGGCTCGTTAGGGCCAAGAGGACGACTTAGCTAATTTATGCTTCACATTCGCTTGCACAACCCTTTTTCTCAAGAGGGTATATTCGCACACTTCACAGACAGAGCCCAGAAGAAGAATAACCATGGCATAACCGGGACTTCCAAACCACGGGAAAGACACCTTAAAACTCTACCAGGACGCCGTCTTAAGTGAATTCAACGCCATCGTAACTCAAAGGAAAATCAAATTTAATATAATGGAAAGTTTTGGAGCATTTAGCGGTAATTTTTATTAATATTACACATCAAAAGTTAATCTGAGCTATTCATTTAATGATCAGTTCTTTATAAGACAAGTTTTCGTATTGCAGAGATATCAAAAAAAATTTATTTTATTTATAAAGATAACATCAGTGATTCTGACATTACCAACATACTCTTTCAGTAATACAAATCATTTCCCATAAACGTCAATAGAATGCAAAATTTTAATAATCCTTTGTATTCGGCCAATATATGAATTCTCCGATCTTCTATCTTCCAATATAGTCGACTCTTATGCCTTTCTCTTCCAACAAAGAAATGAAGACCGTAGACGAATAAAGAGCATTGGAAACTTTTCCAAAACTAACCGAAAGGCTCTAAAGGACTATTTGAAGTATTTAATATTACTTTCGGATATCTTGCATAACATACAAGTACTGCTGTTTTATTAAATATATAATTGGGTTTACTTTTGATTCTATTTACCGAATTCAAACTCAATTGATTTTGCTTAGCTTAGGAGAAGAAGTAATGAAAATTTCACAAATTCTTTATGTGGCTTCTTATTCATATTTTAGAGATGTAAAATAAAATAATAGAAAACAATATGCTTCATACACAACAATTGTTATTTACTTGTAAATGCATTTGAATTCAAACTTTTATTCTGAAATAGCATAACCAGTTGAAAAAGAATTCAAATTTAAATGAGAAATAACGTGCGATTCCAGTGTATATAGTTTAGTTTATGAAAAACAAACAAAAGTGTTTCGCAGAATTGCTCGAATAGCAGTTAGGAGTCTTTCCTTAGAACGATGGAGTATTAATCCTTTGCACTCGATGGTGCCTCTTCGACTCCATTCAAGACGGTGCATCATTTTATTTATTTATTTTTCAATTTTGATTTTTCTACAGAATGGTAAGAATATGGAGAAATTCAATTTTAAACACACACGCACACACACACACACACACACACACACACACACACACACACACACAC
>JAOUZG010001879.1:1689025-1702745 GCA_026289955.1 Argiope argentata | reverse complement strand
ACACACACACACACACACACACACACACACACACACACACACACACAAATTTGGAGCAATAAACAAGCCCTTGTATGCACCGAATTACTTTTTTGAGTTCAAAGGGTTAAAGAGCACTTACAGGTTTCTGTGGTAAAAATGGTTATTGAATTATCTTTATAATATTTCCTAATTTTATTTATTTTAAAATATCATTAAAACGGGCAAAATGCACTGTTTAAAGCTAAAACGAAAAAAACTTTTCAAAAATATGAGCTAAATCAACTTTGCAATTTATTTAGAAAATTCTAGTTATTCAGAAAATTTAAATTGATTCCTGAAAAGCATTTGAAAATACACTAAGTCAAAACATAAGATAATTTTAATGAAATATAGAATTACATACAATTTGTCATATGTTCTTAAGACTTGGAAACAAAAATTATACAAAAGACAAATATATTTCTACATTGAAGTGTCGCAGTTTACTTAAAATAATTTAGGAAATCAAACAATTAGACATCCAAACCAAATAGTTGATCAATTTTCAATATTTATTATTTTCAATATTTAGTTACTCTCTGCACCCTATCTATAAGGGAAAACAATCCATAATAAATTCAACTAGCCCTTCCCTTAACGATTTCGCCAATTTTTTAAAATCTCATTTGAAAGCTCAGGGCGTTTTAATATATCATGAATTTCTTCCCTTTTTATATTTTCATTTCCCAGAGATATCACGAAATAACAATTTGATGCAGCCTCAACAATCAATCGATTTTTCAAAGTTTACTCTCCAACTAATTTTATAAATATGCATACATTTTTGAAAAATCAGAATGATTTGATGTCGAAATATAATTTAAAATATACTTTCGTTGGATGTGATCTATTCATCAAAGTTGATTGACACTATTAAATTAATGCTGGTTGTTGAAGGTGGCTTGTAATAATAAAATAATATTTCAACTACTAATGAAAATATAGTAATAATTTCCAATTTGGAAGTAATTCGATTTTGATTAAGACATTATCTAATTTTTTTCGTCAATTTTTTAAAAGCTAATTAATTATTTTGTGTCGTCAATAAAAAATTGTTTTTATGAAAACCATTTTTTCTATTCAGTAATGTATAAATTTATTTTAAAATTTAATTTTTTTGGCAGTCAATCAATTTGTAAATTTTCGAAAACTTTGCTTCACGGATATGGGCATAAATTTTCCATCTGATCCATTGTAGAATAACCCACATCTATGGACGGTGATCAGGAGCTTCTCGTAAACTGTCGTAAAATAAATAGACATCAAAGAACCACAGAAAACCACAAGAGAAGGGAAAGAAGAAAAAATGAGCCTATCTCAAGACGTGCACGGACCGTCGAAAGGATTTATAGAATGACGAACTAATTATTTTGAGAGTTCCGGAAAAAATGGACAAATAATAAAATTAGCTATCATACCACATCAAACTACTTTAAACACTGAATGCTAAAGTCTTCCAAAAACAGCATGGATATTGGATGAGCTCCGTTTCTGCAAGTCTGGAAATTGACTTGTCTTGATAAAGTGCAATGTACTTCATCAGTTCATGAAATCTTTCGAATTCATTATTCTTTAGCATTAATTTTTTAACGAATGAAAATAGTAAAATCATTTCTTTTTTGAGTAAGTGATGAAAAATTTCATTTTATAACGATAACATCATAACATATAGCACTAGTTTTTGTGCAAAGCCGCCTTTGATTATTCCTAAGATCCGCACTTTACTGCTACTGCTTACGTGTCACTGATTCACTGCCCCTGAATTCCCTGATTTCTCCCAAAATGTCCTGATTCTCAGTTATTCGATCTTTGGTTCTAAGGAGAATTTCAAGTTTTTCTGCTAGACACTTTTTCAAAACTTATTAAACATATGATTCATTATACACATATATATCGATATTTTATTCAAATATTTGATAGGAGGTTATTATTTCAAAACAACGAAAGCATTGCTACTTTTTAAAAAGTATTTTATGAGCAGAACACGTCTACTTCGACAAAGTTATGGCAACATTTAAAAAATATTCGTATCCCTTTTGAAAGCAAAATGTTTTTAAAACTGAAGTAACCGATACTTTAAAATAATTAAGAAATTAAACAAGCCTCAAGAAGCTACACCACTTCCTATGAAGAAAAAATATAACTTTTTTTTAAATTCAATTTATTTCCTCTTACAGTAAATGTTACGGATACCAAATTGTTTCAACATGGTTAAATTGTACTTTTTCTAGAGTCTTTCAGACACTTTTACGTTAATAATAACCACCTTGTACTTTAATTCTTTTATAATGCAGTCATATTTATTTTTATCGCCACATTATGAAAACAAAAATATTATTACAGAAAACTTTTAAATTTATTCCAAAATTTATGATTCCGGCGACTTTTAATTTGCACTCATTTATCCATAGAAAAAGAAAAATTGAAATTAATGGATCTCAAACCCTTCTATATATTCTCTAAAAGTGTTATACACCGACTCATTCCATATATAAATTATGGTTTGGTAAGGACATAAGCTATATGATTGCTCAGATCATGATGTCAGAATGAGACTCATGAGCATATTAGACGCCTATTTTTGCATTGTGAAATCGAATTTCAATGCAGAGAATTTTAGTAAGTAATTTCAAATTTCATCTATCTAAGTTATTGCATTTGTTTGTTAAAATGTGATCTCATGCAAATAGGTGTACAAACTGTCAGATGATCAACTCTGATTTTTTTCTTCAAAATTGTGAATAGAGTTCTTCATTTCTGTTGCTCAATTACTTATTCAATTTCATCCATACTTTCTTAATAACCTAACTTGTTTACTCTCAGATAGGTTTACTTTGTATGGATAGATTTTATAAAAAAATTAATAGATACCTTCAAATCTAATGTAAAAATATCGTCACGAATTTCATCTATCAAGCTCATTTAACGCTGCTTTGCATTAGAAGGAACAACAAAAAGGACTTAATTCCAAAAAACTATTTTCGAATTCAGGGACACTTGAAACGGAGGGAATTATTGAGTTAGAATTTTTTGAGGTTTACGATATTTTTGCTCAATATACTTCTACTATAAGAACACGTATATATAATCACAAAAATATTAGCCAATTACATCTAACCATGTCAAAAACTAAATGCAGAATATTGCAAACGATATTTTTTAAACAGATGATACAAAATAATATCAACATTCATCCTTATGTTTAGAGATAAAGGTATTATATCAAAAATACTCTTATTCGTTGATTATGATTTTATATTTTTAGCAAATTCCACTTTTCAAAGAATATTTATGTAAGTGTTTATTTCTAATGGATAAAGTTTTTTTTTAAATTTGCATTTATATATTGATTCTTGTTTGATATTTAATCTTAAATCAAAACAGTCTATTGATAACTATTTTAAAGTAATAAATATGGCACTGAAACTTGCTAGCGAATTTTGTTTATTAATGTTGAGAAATATTTTAAAAAAATAATTAAAGAATTCAAAAGATAGATTATTTACATAAATGTTTCAATTTATTTTATTTCTTATTTCTAAGGAAAAGGTTAAAGTAACGAGGAAATAGCTAAATTGTAACGAGTAAATAAACTGAGTAAATATAGTAACTAATAAAAACTAATAAGTAAATTGTAAACGAGGAAAGTACCAGGTTTCTCAGTAGATTTCAATAAATTTGTTTGGGAGAAATAACACGAAAGATGTGTTTATGAAAATACATTCTTATTTTATTAAATATTTTCGCTTTAGACTTTAATGAACAAAGATAAGATATATTTTTAATTTCAAAAGTTTTATCTATCTATGTCAATATTATAAAGTAATAAATTTATTTAATAAAATTATCTGTTTTAAGAAACTTTAATTTTTTTCAAAATTATTTGTTTTAAGAAACTTTTTTTTTCATATTATTTGTTTTAGAGCTCTTTTTAACAATTTGTTTTTGAGAGCCATTTTTACTTTCCTGTAAATGTAGGTACAGCGAAAGTATTGTAAAATTTATTTTTAAAAGATTGACCTCGAGTTTTTATTGAATCTCCACTTTTCAGATCTCTTTGTGTTCGAAAAATACATTTTAGTATATTTATTGCCCATCAAGTTCACATAAAAAAGTTAAGAAACATTTTATAGACCCTCTTTGCTAGTATTTGAAAAGAACTATGGATTATTTATGATTTGAAGAATGTTAGAAATAGTTTTGACGCATTTCATGCATTTTTTCAATAAATATTATGAAAGCATTGAATATATTTTAAGAAATCCTTTAAATAACTATGTAAATGAATTGTAAATATTGGAAATCGATTTATTTTTACTTGTGGCTGAAATACAACAGTGACACATATTTTGATGAAATGACGAGTTTTTCACGGATTTATAAAAATAAACATTTCAAAAAACATGCATCCATTTATTTGGTAAATCTGAAACGACAAATAACAAATCTTCATTTGCTTATTCTATCAGAACCTATGTCATGATAATGTACTTTTCCATTTTACTACTATAATTAGACGACATAATACAGAATATGATGGACACATTTCATAAGAACCCGACATATCTCCATGCGATATTTTCTCCACTCTCTTTCAAAATCAAAATTCTTGTCCACAGATTTGATTTATTAAAGTCTGCTTTGACGAAGGTAGCAGTTATTTTAAAATAAACAGATTCTAGCAGATTTTCCAAAATTCGAAGACTCATGAGAGCAAGATCACATAGACCAATTGGAAGGAGGTTACTTTGAGAACGTCACATCGAGTTGAGTTCTATCTAATCTATCATATGATAAATAAAAATGTTCTTCCTTTTTTTTATTTAACATAATATATATCAATGGGAGAATTTTGGCATACTTTCACAATATCGTATCAATTATTCCATTTATTTTACAGTGGATGCCAAATTTCGCCAAATGAAACCAAACAAAAGTGATCGCTTCATTTCAAAGATAATACAACTAAAATGCTCAAAAATTAATACAATTCTATAGAAAGACAAGGACGCCAGAACTCGTGGCTCGTGAGCCATAAGGTTTCAGATCGAGACCCGACAGTCGTGTAGGGGGGAGGGCTCTGTAGCACATCAAATCTGTTAGGCTTAACATCCTCCCACTGGTGTGGTGTGGAGAGGGAGGTTATTTCGTAGAGTTTTTGGGATATAATATGCAATCGCATAGAAATAAATAAGTTTATTGGCTATGCACTTATCGCTATTCCTGATAAATAAAATCTTATAAATGCTTACAAACTTATTTTTAAGATGTTGTACTAAAATTCATCATTTCAGTCTGCACTTTTATCTTTGATAAAATTTTTATCAACCATTTAAAAAAATTCTGAGTTAAAAACATTACGTGAAATCGCATTCAATTGGCATTTTACCTTATGTTAAAGTGTTAGTATGTGGCGCTGTTATATTCAGTTCATAAAGATAATGTTATAAGGACATTATTATAATTTAAGATTGATTTTTGCAGATTATATTTCATATTAAAAAGAAGCGAAATTATATCATGTCAGCATTATTTTTATTCCATCAACAAGCAACTAGTGTTGCCAATTCTTTTAGAACAAACTTGTGAAAACAAAGATAATAATAATACAGATATAGCTGCTACAAATACACAGATATAGCTGCTACATCACTCCTTCCCCAGTAACAATGGAGTTACGAGACAGTTTTCAACAAGAAATTTTTTATAGATATGTGAGAGGAATATATATGCAAATAAAAAATATTTTGATATTATTAAAATAATAATTAATATTTTGATAGTATTATTGCCGTTACATTACTCCCTTGCCAGTAACAAAATTACGATAACAGAGAATGATTGGAATGGCACACTTCGATAATTAATTTCAACTTGTTAACATTTGAATACTTATTACAGTAAGTAAATTCTCCCTTACATAAACTATTAATATTCATAAATAGAAAAACTATATATAAATAATGTTAGACAAGGAATTCAAGAAAATACAGCTTAAATACTTTCTGTTTAGCAATGAAAACAAATTTTGTTATATGATTAATTTTCTATTATACAAATATATATATACACAAATGAAATAACAATAACCAACAGAAAAGTACTTAATCCTTGTAACGCACTGGAAATCTCACATGTCTACCAGAACGTGTAACTGTTTTCGTCTGAACATTTTTGTTTAACAGGTCTGATGGTTGGTTTTCAGTTTCTGTATCTGTTGTCGTCAGCGTTTCGTTGAGCACTGTTTGAGCATGACCTGATTCCAGAAGGGGAGCCTGGTTTTAATCTATCAATGGATACATTTATATCCTTGCCCTTAATTTTAACAGTGAAATACTTTTCCTGTCTTTTCACAATTAGAAAAGATCCTTCATACGGTGGTTCCAAAGGCTTCCGAATTCTATCAACACGTATGAAGACATATGTACTATGGCCCAAGTCTTAATGAATGAAAACCGATTTCGAAGATTTTCGGCGAGATTCTAATGGTTTTAACTGTTTTGTAATTCTTTTTTTGTAATTCTTTCCATCTGTTTTTGTAATTCTTTTGCAAACGTATCAGTATCCCTGCTATTTTTAGGTTTTTCAAAAAACTCTCCTGGTAGCCTGATAGGTTGTCCATAAACCATTTGGGCAATGGTGTAATTCGTATCACCACGCAGAGCAGCTCTTAGTCCTAACAATACTGTAGGTAAGGTTTGAGTGAATTTAATAGAATTATGTGCCCTTATTGCGGCTTTTAAGGTCCGATGGATCCTTTCAATTTTCCCATTACATTGTGGGTGGTAAGCTGTTGTTGTACTTATATGGAATCCACATATAATTCCAATATTTGTAAAAAGTTTAGACCGAAATTGACTACCTTGATCGGTGATAACACGATAAGGCATTCCGAAACGTGAAATCCAATGATCATAAAATTCTCGAGCCACTGTTTCGGCGGTCACATTTGCTAAAGGTATAACTTCTATCCAACATGTGAATCGGTCGATGCAAGTAAGACAGTACGTTTTACCTTCAGAAGTAGATAATGGACCTATGATGTCAATATGAATAGTAGAGAATCTATCATCTACTTTGTTGTAACTGGCAATTTGCGAGTGTGTATGCCTGTTAATTTTATTCTTTTGGCAGTGGATACAAGACTTTGTCCATTGGATGATATCTTTCCGAATGTTGAACCATATAAATCTGAAAGATATTTGTTTAACAGTAGATTTCACACCAGGATGTACTAAGTCATGAATTTTGTGAAAAACTTGCATTCGAAATTCTTGAGGTATAAATGGACGAATTTTTGTAGTTGAAATATCGCACCAAAGTAATATTCCTGAATCCAGAGAATATTGTATGAAAATCAAAGATGATTTCAAGCGTAGCTCGTTAAGATCTTGATTATCAATTTGCGCTTCTGCAATTTTATCATAGTCTATTTCAATGATACTTTCTATCCTGGATAATGAATCTGCGACAATATTTTCTTTTCCGCCAACGTAACGAATATCTGTTGAAAATTCCGAGATATACTGTAAATGGCGTAATTGTCTGGAAGAGGCTTTTTAATTTTTTGTTGAAAAGCAAATATTAGAGGCTTTTGATCTGTGTAAATTATAAACTGTCTTCCTTCAAGAATATGCTTGAATTGTTTGATTGAAAGGTAAACTCCTAACAGTTCCCTGTCATAAGTACTATATCCTTTCTGAGTATTAGATAACTTCTTAGAAAAGAAGGCTAGGGGTTTCCAACTTTCTCCTTCCAACGGTTGCAGCACGGATCCAACAGCGAAGTCTGAAGCATCATTGAAGAGAGCTAACGTTGAGTCAGGATTTGGAAAACTTAATAATGTAGCATTCGCTAGATCTTTTTTGCACTGCTCAAATTTTTCTTTTGCTTCATCGGTCCACGGAATTTTACGTTAATCCTTCTTTTTGGAACCTTTTAAATACTCGTGAAGAATTGCTTGGTTTTTGGCAGCATCTTTGATGTATCGCCTATAGAAATTAATGAGACCAAGGAAGGTACGCAATTCACGAATAGTTTCCGGTAACTTATAATTCAAGATAGCATTTACCCTATCAGGAAGAATTTGAGAGCCTTGAGGAGTAATCAGGTATCCTAAAAATTCTAACTGATTTGCTCCAAAAATCGACTTTCCAAGATTTATACGAAGACCATATTTATTTAAACGAGAGAAAATTATTTTTAGGTGCTCAGAATGTTCATCTTCGGTTGAAGAAGCTACTAAAATATCATCTAAATATGCAAAAACAAAGTCCAATCCAAAAAACACTTCATTAATAAAACGTTGAAATGTGGATGGGGCATTCCTTAATCCGAACCTCACAACGTTAAATTCAGATAAGCCGAATGGTGTTATGATTGCTGTTTTTTCTTTATCTTCTTCCGCTATTGGGAATTGAAAATATGCCTTAAATAAATCAATTTTTGAGAATATTTGTTTGTTTTTTAAGATATTATGGAAGTCTTCAATTCGTGGAATAGGATAACGATCGGGAATCGTTTGTGCGTTTAAGCGCCTGTAGTCCCCGCATGGTCGTAAACTTCCATCCTTTTTGACAACTAAATGGAGTGGAGTGGACTGGCCCATGGAGATTTTGCATGTCTAATTATATCATTATCTAACATAAATTTGAATTCCTGTTTGGCTAATTTTAATTTATTTGTATCTAATTTACGAGCTTTTGAAAAAACAGGTGGGCCTTTTGTAGCTATATGTTGTTTCACATTATGTTTTGAACTAGAAATTAACAAATTTAGATTGGTTAAATTCGGATATTGAAACAACAATTTTGCATACTGAGAATTTTTATCAGTCGTGCTTATGCTGTCGGCACTTGTCATACATGTAATATGGCTTCGAATTGATAAATTTGTAACACCATCTATTAATTTTCTATTATGCATATCAATTAATAATTTAAATTTGGTTAAAAAATCTGCGCCTAAGATAGCACGATCCACTTTAGCAATTACGAAAGGAAACTGGAATGGTCGACGTAGGCCTAAATCCAAAGTTAAAATTTTAAAACCAAAAGTGGGTATTACTGCTCCATTTGCAGCATACAATTTAAAGGAATTACATACTTTATGGTTTGATGTAGCTGGAATAATAGAAAGATCAGCACCACTATCAACAAGAAAGCGTAAACCGGTTGTTTTATCGGTAATAAATAAACGGTAATTACGGCAATCTTCAAATTTCTTTGCAGTAGAATCTGCCGTCGAAACTACTGCTGTTCGGAGTTTTCCGACTCTTTCCGACTGCATGGACTCTTGCATTTATTCGGATAACATTTATTTCCAAATTTGAAATGAAAATAACACAATGTTCCATTGGGATTATATTTCTTTCTAGACTGACTACGACTCCTATCTCGACGAAAATCGGATTAGCAAACTTAATTTCTAGCCTGTCTGTGCACTTTTAGTTCAGAAATTTGTTTTTCTAGGTTAGAGATTTTTTTCAGCATTGTACTCATCACAGAATTCTCAGAATCAGCAGAATAAATTTCTGTAGATGAGCTCATTTCAAATATTTTATCTGCCATTATTGACAAGTTGTCTAAATCTTCGTTATTTACAACCAAACTATTTTTAATGGATTCTGGCAGCTTGCCAAACCACAGAGTACGCAAAACTTTATCGAATATATTTGATCCGCCGAGCGATTTCATTTTTCTCAGTGGTTGACAAGGTTTCATATCGCCCAAAGAAATTCTTGTAAGCAATTTTGTTATACTTTTTTCTTCACTCTCTTTAAAAGTACTGAGCAATCGCTCTTTTGCCGCAGCATATTTATCATTCCGATCACTTTGAATTATATCCCATATATTTTCAACTACTTTCGCTTCTAACTGCGCGACAAGATAATTACATTTAGTTTGATCTTGGTTTATATTTGCAATGGAAAATTGGGCTTCAACTTGGAAAAACCAAATTTCAGGTTTTCCTTCCCAAAATGGAGGAATTTTTACTCTTACCTTGTTCGCTTCATATCGCTCATTTGCAGCGTTAAAAACAGTAGAGTCGCCGGTAGCCATACTACTGGATAAAAATTCTTTTCATACTTAGGGTCACCAATTGTGGCGCTGTTACATTCAGTTCATAAAGATAATGTTATAAGAACATTATTATAATTTCAGATTGATTTATGCAGATTATATTTCATATTAAAAAGAAGCGAAATTATATCACGGCAACATCATTTTTATTCCATCAACAAGCAACTAGTGTTGCCAATTCTTTTAGAACAAACTTGTGAAAACAAAGATAATAATAATGCAGATATAGCTGCTACAAATACACAGATATAGCTGCTACAAATACACAGATATAGTTGCTACAAGTATCGTGCTTTTATCAACACGAACTGAGCCCATCTTTTTATTTGACAGATTTTCTCGAAATTCTAGAGGAACTCGCCGTTTTGGTGAAGACGATATATCTATTTATATATAAAATACGTTTAGAAGTGTGGCAGATAAATTAGTCTTATTACTTATAGTCGAATGGTAATAATCAAATAAAACACACGCACGACACACGAAAGTTTCAGACTACTCTATTGAACTTTTTTATTGACGAAATCAATTCAATAGCTTCATTAATTAATGAAGCTGTAAATTATAATTAGAAATGTTCGCGAAATACTTCATCCTAATGCTGAAACCTATATTCATTCATAAAAAAGAAATATAAACGAAATCAAGAAAAAAATAAGAAAATAAGAAAGAAAATTTAATTAAATCCAAAAATAAGGTTAATCTATGCCAAACTGGCAAATTAATGTAAATCAAAGTGATTTCATAATTTAATTTAAACCATAAAGATTTCATTGTTAAATGATAAAATCTATCATATTATATTATAAGATAACTTATATTACGAAAGAACAAAAAATCTTATGAAATAAGTGAATTTTATTGCCTTACTATAACAAATACGCATTTATATTTTTCGAGTGAATCATTTATAGTCTGATTTCAGTAAATTCACATTTTTCACTCTTATTAAATAAAAAGTTGAAATTTTAATAAATGCATTTCCCGTTGATAGTTTCGCTTCCAGAAAGGTCAGCATTCTGGCCAAAAAGATGGTTGCGAAAGACGGCGAATAAAGAAAATTTTATTTGCGTTTTGAGGTTACTACAAAATTAAGGATTTTAAATTAAAAAATTATTTTTTTTGATACTCTAAAGAGTTTTTTAAATAAAAGTATATTTTACAGTTTCACAAAATGTTTTCTCTTTTGTATTTATAAATATAATTCGCAAAAAATGACCACATTATTGAATATTGAATAATATAAAGGTGCACAATTTTGCTCAACAGATTGTACAACCTGAATCATCAGCTTTGCTCATTTTGGTTAAATCTTTTTACAATGTGGTATGTTTTGATTGTTACTTCATACGGAGGTTTAGTTTGATTGTTTCCCCTTGATTATCAATTTATTAACTTCACTATTTATGATTTTAATGTCAAGAAGACATATTCTAAATCGGTCCGTTATTAATAAAGAGATGGAGTGTAAAATAAATTGATAACCAATTTTTATATACCATGTACAAGCTGATACTGATAATCGATCATATATTATACTTTAGCGCCTGATACAACTGGTAACCGATTCTTCCACCTTTGAAATCAATCAGTTCTGTTGAAACTAGTAGCTAATATTGACCCAATTCTATATTGGAATTTTGCTTCTTCGAAAGAGTTATTGTTAAAAATGAGCCAGTGAAATTGATTTTGACAGTGTTTGACGGGTGAGATAGAAGAGGAATGAAAATACTTGCTAATGTAGTCAGTACAATGCACAGACCAGAATACGCAAGGATTGTTTTCTGGTCTGTGCATTGTTTAATGGTATAAAAAGCATTAATGACTAGAGAGGAAATAAATATGGTTAAAGAACATCAGTCATAATCTTAGAGTCAGCGAGGCAAAACGGCGAGCTAGGCTGTAGTAGCCTAAATATGGACAATATAGCATCACCAGATTTAAAATGAACGAGACTGGGTGTATTATCAATAGGTATTACTGGAGTTCAAGAATAAAAACCGGATATTTGATATTTTTAATCTGCATCAATTTTACATGCTTTTTACATTTTGATATTTGATACAAAGTGTTAGCTTGATAGAGTATTCACGCCTCCCTAATAGACAGACAGTTTAGTTTCCTTTTGATAGATTGGGTTCAAAATTTGATCTAGCGATTTATTTTCTCAAATTTGATCTAGCGATTTATTCTCTCAGTTTTATTTTCTCAATTTTTTTTAGTTATCGTACTTCCAATGGTCAACGATGGTCAGATAAATAAATTTCTTCTCAATAGATTTTTAAAGAAAAAATACTGACACTCCAAAATGTTATTTTAAGTTTTGAGATTTGTTGAGACATAATGCTCGAAGATGGACATGTAATTCTGAAAAAGAATTTTTTAAGAAGACAATAAAATGAAGACAAATAAAGAATTTTCAAAATCTTAAAGCTAGATTTATCGATGATTGTAACGCCAGTGTTTTTGGAAAACTTGAAAACAAAGATTTTATTGATATTTATTAAACCAAAATTCATAAATTTAGAGTAAACCAGGTTAAAAAAAAGTTTTTAAAGAGATGTTAGACAAACGTTTTCACTATTTAATGTTTTTCAGTTTGCTATTGAAATTGTTTAAGCATTAAGACTAGCTCTTCGAAAAGACAATTTAATTTATACATGTAAATCGTTATCCACATTCTAGATTATGCTCTAACTTCAAAATAGGCTTAGTGTTTGTTGTAAATATTTTTCTTTAAGTAAACAGTTAATCTCTTTAACGAAATTACTACAACTACAATAATGCATATAAATCTTATTATAAAATAAAAATAACTTTTTTAAAAGAATGTATCGAAAGTATACTTAATATTATACTTTAGTAATACTTATGAAATTTTAATGGCTCTAAAACGAAAAAAAAGTAAATGCCACAATATTTCTTGTTTCAAATTATTTTTCAAAGTCGGAAATGTCTGTAAATGGGTAATCTCTTTATCATGTTTTATATGCTTGTAAATTCTGTAAATAGTTTTTTTTTCTTATTATAAATATTTTGATATTTAAATAAAATTCCCGTAACATGCCCACTAAACCATGCAGTGACCAGAATGAGTATGAGACGGCGTTCTGTTCTGTCTAAATAACTTATATGTAAAAAAAAAAAAAAAAATTGAGCACTTCGTGGAAAGGAAAACTAACAAACTCCATCTTACATAACTTATAATTAAAAATGAGCATAAAAGGTTAAGTCTTGTCTTATTTTCCATGAAACAGTTATTTTATTGTCATAAGTAGATTCAGTAAAGTGATTATATGGGAAAATAAGACCTGATTAGATGCAGACAAGAAGTGATTATAAATAAAATAAGGAATATCGGAATCAATCACCGAAAAATGTTTGTTTTTTTAATAAAAGCAGCTCGTATTGAGATTCCATTCTCATTGTCTTTGATGGAATTGTTTGTCAATGAGCAATGTTTTGAATATTAAACTGAAATTTTTCCTCCTGAATTATGTATTAGAAAATTATCATTTTATAAATTACATATGTTGAAAGGAAGAATTGCAATCATTATTTTTGCAAGAATTATATATGCATTAGAGGAATCATTACTTCTGTGTCTTGAACATATT
>JAOUZG010001879.1:1674931-1689015 GCA_026289955.1 Argiope argentata | reverse complement strand
TTATATATGCATTAGAGGAATCATTACTTCTGTGTCTTGAACATATTAGAGAATAAACATTTATCAAATGTATCGTTAATAAGTTTTTAAAAATATAAATATATTATTATTGCTGAAAGACTAATTTTAATATAATTACTTTTTTTCTAAGAAAATTTTAAAATGATGCCGAAGATTCCTTTATAATTAAAGTTTAATAACAATACTTATTTTTATTATGAATGTTTAACTGCACACCAAGAGGAATTAAATAGAGTATTAAATAGAGTTATTTCCCCAAGCAAATAAGCCATTAATTTAAAATGTTTTGTTGTACATGGAAAAAGGATCAATGAATATTCATTAAATTTTCAAAGAATTGCACTATTGAAAATATTTAATTTTGCTTGATGTATTTTCCATTTCGGTATAGTTAAACATCAAAGAATAAATCCTATTTATGCATGTATAATTAATAGGTGTGTTTATAAACGGTGTTTTAATTCGGCATCAAATTCTGAGAATTTTTCTCTTTCATAAATAATAACTTTTTTAAAACATGTAGGTCAATAATGATTTCGATGGAATTTCTCAATGAATTTTAGATTTTAAAATAATAAAGATAACATTAATAGTTTCTAAAGAAACTTTTGGGTTGTGGTGACTTGGTGGTAAGGACTAATCTTCTGAGGCAGAAGGCTCTATGCTATGAGATCTGATTTCACTGAAATACCTTCGTGGTCTGATGCACATCAAGTTCCTCGATCAAATGCCCTGCTGCTTGTGCGGCGTGGCATCTTGGAAAGAGACGCGTCAACTCAAGTGTCAACCTGGTCATCTGACCGCTGTTCAAAATTAAGAGTTTCAATCCAAAAATAAACCTAGTTTACTTTAAAACTTGACATTCTTATATATAACCTAAATTTGGACACTTTTTCTAAGAAATAAAGAAGCAGAAAAAATACAATTTTTTCTTTATATTGAAATATATTTCCAACCACTTTATTTCTTCTTATTTTGAAAGTTTCCTTTTTAAAGCTTCATATTTAATTTTTTAAATATATTTTTTAATATATACGTTGTTTCTTACTGCATTGCAATAGAGATGAGTCACAGTTTAGTTATTAAACTTGATATGGATATGTTTTGATAATAAATTGGAACTTAAAGAATGCCTGAAATTTTTAAAGTTTTTAACAATTATATGTTTAATAAGTTTTATCTTTACCAATATAATTTCTGATAAAAATTACTACATGAAGAGGATTTCCGTATCCCTTCCTCATCTGAATTAATTAAAGTTAATATTTTAATATATTTTATGATACAGGTTCCGTTAGTAGTCTGTTTTTCATTGGATTCTGAGAATTTTTCTCAATTTGCTTATAAATCTTCCGCAATAAAAATGGTCATTTAAATCCTTTCAACAATATTTTCAAATAATTCCATTTTATTGTTTGATATTATGTTCGAAAATTATGTTTGTTGCATTCCATAACTAAGTAGAAGAATCCCCCCCCTCGTTTCGATTTATACTTATGGTAATTATTTATTTGATCTTAAAATGTTACATCTTGTAAAATCTTAAAAAGTTAGATAAGATTTATTTTCCAATTTATTGAATGATTGTTCAACATCTTCTGAAGGGGACAGTAGTTTCGGTTAATTTTCCAACTTTATTATCATGTCAGAACATGATGTTATTTTGGGAATGAGGTAGACAAAAATCCGTAGTCGAAAAATAAAAAATAAAAACCGTAGCGAAAAATTGAAATTTTATTATCTGTAAGAGCATCTCAAAAAATCAGCTTTAACTAACGCATTGCCAATGCATTTACAAAAGCTCTGATTTTAAAAAAATAAGTTTATGACTACGAAAATTAAACCTAGAAAAACGTCATTTTGAGCATGTGAAGATATGAAATGAAATAAATAGGAAATGTGATATTTTTTTAGACAATAAAGGCGATACGAAGTCTTTTGGATCGTTTGCAGTAGTAAAGTGACTCATTCAATGAAACCATTAAAATGAATAAAAACATAATTTAACTTGCACGAGCATATGATGCTTGGCCGTTCAAGAAATTATGTTCTGAGATGATACATTGAAATATGCATAGCAGATTTCATATTAACCTTTATCCTGAGCCTGGCTGTGTTGGAAGAATAGTGTAAATATTATGCAGCTTTACTGGTTTAGATAGATTAATACACTGCTTGCAATAATTGGTTCTTCCTAAATAAAGGATATTGTGAGTAATTGGAGATGACTTAATGGACAACAATTGCAGGCCACAACGTGCTAATTTGATGAATTATTTCTTTCCGGAAGAAGGAATTATATGGGTGGATTGACCAGCGTGTTCTTTGAACAAGAACCCGATTGAGCATGTTTGGGACATTCTAGGTAGACAAATTTCTGGACAACTACTACTCCTCTAAACACTTCAAGAACGGGAAGGAAATCTTTTGGAGGAGTAGGACAGAAAACCCCAGCCCCTGATTAATAGCATCATTGACTCGATGCCTCAAATGTGTTCAACGTTGTTTGCCGTCAAGATCAAATGTATTCAACGTTGTTTGCCGTCAAGGAAATCCATGCCACCCTATTAAAAAATATTTTCTTTTAAGGAAGCACCTTTTTTTTTATTTGTTTTCTCATATGCACAAATTGTGTTTTTTCCTTTTGTGTCCAAATGCCCAATTAATCGCTTTTTTTCCTTACCAAGCCAATGCTATTTTTATCTCGTATACTCTACTGCATCTGTCGATAATTTATCAATCATTAAAACAATTTTTTAGGTTCAAGATCAATCCGCAACGTTAATATTCTTTAATTGTTTTGAACAGTGTATTTAGGAAATAAGTCAAATGCTATGTGTCCTATGAATATTATTTACTTTTTAGAATATTTTTCTATTAAGATATTTATACTTACTTCTTGATACTTCTCCTCTTATTAAGATTTATCAAATATGGGTTTATTTAATTCTTAATTCAGTTTACTTTTTTAAGGATCACGTTTGAACTTGTAAAGATTTACACTTCATGCGACAAGACGTTTCTTAATATTCATAATCATTCTAAAAGGATAATTATATTCAAAACATATCAGGAAAAAGTTGCACATTTCTCAAGTAGATTAACTCATCATTTATGTACTGAATTAGTGGATAACGAAGGAACATCAGTCGATCATGTGTTTTTTTTCTGTGATCTTATCTAACACTGTTCGAGGTCGTGGACGCTCTTCGAAAAGGTCGAAAATTCCAGTTCGAAATCTAATTTTAACGATAAACAACCATGTATGCAAATTTAATGTAAGTTAAATACATTTAGATCAAACATCCTCTCACTGATGTCTGCGGAAGCTTGCAGAAGGAGATGCCTATTTAGACGTCGTCCTCGTTATCTAATTGTTGCTCAGAATTGCGAGGTATGCCCATAATATTCCTACAAAGTGGAACTTTAATATAATTATATTAAACAGTCGTGTTCAAGAACTGACGATCTGGTGTATACTTCTTTATTGATGACTTACTTATTGTCGTATGCTTCTAAATTGGGCTAGGGTCATTGTGCTGTATTCTCTTCTCACTATAATTTGAATATGAATTTCTGACTTGCTATTCTAAATACTAAAACTGCAATTATGTAGTTAAGTTTTTGCGTTTTAATGGCGTATTTGACACGTGCATGGAATAATTGAATTCTTAATATTTAAAATTGCAATTTCTTGTTATGTTTTTCTTGGTGACACTTGCCATGGACAAGCTTCGCCGAGGCATAAACGAGTTTTAAGCCGAAAGGAACGTCTCTTGTTTTGAAATAGCGCCAATTAGGGCCAAGAGTACGACTTAGCTACTCACTCATCACAGTAGCTTGCATAGCCCATTTTTATTGAGGGGATCATTCATACACCTTACAGATAGAAAACAGAAGAACAACCATGCCCTAACTGGGACATGCACCCGGAACGTTCAGCTCTTTAGAAAGACGCTCTACCAATATGCCAGAACGCCGGCTGCAATTCTTTTAAAGCATAAAGTAGTGTGAAAAACCATTAACCGTTTGATAATCTGCGATATCTAAAATGTACTGTGAAAAAAGAGAGAGTTTTAAACAGCGATAACCCGCCAAATTTGGAGTTCTTCTATCTCCGCATCTGAGCTCGTGAGATTTCCAGAAAAGTAGAAATTTAAAACCATATTAATTTGAACTTTAGATTTCAAAATGATAGGACAGGAATGATGCTGGCTTTGTATATAAATATAATCAATCGAGAAAGATATTACTATAAGCTAAAAAAGCAAACATAATTTTCTTAATTTTTGTCTAGTCTTAAACGTTAATGTGCGTTGTCTTTGTATTTCAAAATAAATGTTTTATACTAAATTCTAGTACTTGTTTTGCACCATTTTGACATATTTAATTAGATGCCACGGAATCAATTTTTGAACTCGATACATACATAAAATTTTTCAGTTCTTTCTGTTATTATAAGGTATCTATAACAATAAATGATTCAAACATAATGAATCATCTAATTAAGACGTTAAATAAATTTATAGCTCAAGCGATCAATTAGAGCTGTTAGTTCACATTTCACTTTGATATTGAAATTTACAGTTCAGAATCTTTCCGCTTAGCACTGACCATTTGTAAGACGTCTTTCCGACGCTGTTTGTGAAATGTTAAGAGTTTGGTTTCTCTCTCTCTCTTTAGAATGTCTTTCCTTCGAGCGTGTTCATGTGGCTTTGGTTAATGTAACTCGAATACTATACAAATAAGGTAGAAAATGCTTACAAAGTCCTTATTTGAATTACTTTGGGTAATTAAATGACAATTAACTGAAAGTCAATGTCTTGAAGAAGGGAACTTAATTCATGAGATACTGTGGTTTGTTTGATTAATTATTTTGGCTATAAATTAATGCATGATCTCTTTTGGTGAAAACTTGTGGTTTGTTTGATTAATTATTTTGGCTATAAATTAATGTATGATCTCTTTTGGTGAAAACTTGTGGTTTGTTTGATTAATTATTTTGGATATAAATTAATGCATGAGAAATTAGATTTTTTGGTGAAACTTGAGGTTTGTTTGATTAATTATTTTAGCAATCAATTAATGCGTAAGAAATGAGCTTTTTTGGTGAAACTTTTATGTGTTTAAAGATGATAAATATTGAAATTATAAAATGTGAAACAAAATATTTAATTCAGAAACTCTACGAATATAAAAGTTTACTTAATATTTTTGTTTTCCCCATAGTTTAAACATTTATAACTCGATTAATCTATCAATAAAAATTTATACCGCTTCAGTTTACTAGAAGTGATTTTCTCGTTCGATGGAGAACAATGAAAAATTCACCAGACTCAACGAAGGATACCAAAGTTTTATTCGTCACGAAAATATGAAGAAACAGACGAAATGTATGGAAAAAAGCACCTACGTTAAAGATAAATTCTCCAATGCGAAACTTCGCTTAACTGCTTGCTTCAGCTCAATTCAAATGATTATTTCTTCTCTCTTATGATCAGGTTTGCTTTATTTATAGCTATAGTAACAGGAATCGAACAAGAGTTTTAGAACAGATATGAGAATCTTTATGAAGCTAATTTCAATAGTATCATCGAATATTCTTGATTTTTCCTTTTTGTCTCTAAGACCAAATAATAAATCTGTAAAATTCTTTTATTTACCGGGGAACTAATAGCGTGCAAAAGTAATATTAAAAGTACGTAATAATGTATAAGGAAAAGTAAATAACGCATCAAAATGTTTCAATTTGAACAGAAATCTGCAACAGATACTTTGTTCCTTAATCGTTTTGTAGACTAAATTCATTCATTAAATATTTATCTTTTGCATTTGTCTACTTCCTCTTATCATACACTTTTAAGAGCTTTCATTAAAATTGGAAGCTCCAGGTGGGTTTTGTCTGCTGTAGATAATGAAATGTTCTTTAATAAATATTATTAGAAAAGTATCACAATGAAAATTGCGCAAAGCATTGAAAATCTTTTTACACTCTTCCATAACATGTTGTTCATTGATAAATCTAATCTAAATGTTTAGATTTAATAATCATAATTGCATTAAACAGTTTTGCTTTTACTAAAGTTTCCATCTCTTCCCTATCTAATTCTTTGGTAAAATATGTAATGAATTACTCAAACTTTAATTTAATGTACCAAACATTTTGAGACTTTGAGTGGGGAAGAAGAGGTAAAATTTTTTTTAATCTAGTCTTTCTAATAATGTATTTTGTAGTATGTGGTAATTAAGTAATATCTACTACTCTATTAATAGTTAATTAAGGAGTTTTATTTTATGTTAATGATTTTCCCAAATTTATTATTTTTTGTGATCTTTATTTATTGATATTATATTAAAAGTTTCTAACAAAGAAATATGTAGAACAAAAAATGTACAGGTTTATTCAGAAGCGAAATTATTTTTCCATTTCGATTCTCATTGCTAAATAATAACAAACTCAGAGAGAAATAGGACACTAGGTTTTATTCGATCTTCAAAACAAGTTTAAAGAATTTTTATAATCTTTTAGAAAAAGAAAGATTAAAAAAGTTCTTTAAATCCTAAAACGACAGATCCATTTGTATTTTTGTGTTCATATCTTCAAATAAGTAAGAAAAATCCCAAAACTATTTCTACATTGATGATTGAAAAACATTTACATCTGCTTTTTTTTAATTAAAAAAAAAGTGAATCTTTTGTGGGCTTCTCAAATCAAATTTTATCTCCTCCAGTAATTAGACTATATTATTTCGTCTTGTATTTTGTGTTTTTATCTTCAGATAATTAAAAATTCCTCAAATTCTTTTTGTCATCTACTTTTTACCATAATTTACATTTACGCTTCTTTTAATTAACAAAAGACGATCCATGAGCGCTCTTCAAAAATTAAAAAGCATCTCCCTCAACAATTAGACTATCTTATTTCGCCCACTCTTAGGTTTATACGAATGCTGAAAAGGTTGTTAGCACATGTTGGCAGGACACCTTGCGAAGGCGTGCAATCGATATTTTGGAAGGCATTTTAAAGCAACATGTGTCGCAATTTCATTTAGAATTATGTATCGATCATACTCAGAGAATGGGTTTTCATGGTGGCATTAACATCTTTTCGAATCATTTCGTTATATCAGTTTTATATTAAGAAACTGTATGCATAGTGAAAGATTGATTGCAACCTTTACCTTCAATGAACCAGAGCTTATAAATTCCAAGCTTAGGCATTTTAAAGTAAAATGCGTCGAAGTTTCATTTAGAATTTATGTTTATCACACCCCCAGAATGCTTTTTCATGGTTGCTTTAACATCATCTTCAGAAAATTTCATCGTATCAATTTTATTAAAAGACTGTATGAATGGGACAAGAGTTATTTTTGTAAAGGGAACTTTAGCCTTTATTGAACAAGAATTTATAAATTTCAAGATAACTTTTAAAAAATTAATTTCAAGTTATTATATAAAATAATTTGAGGCCTATAAGTATATCAGGCAGTTTAGTTTCAAAATTAATTCTAATATAAGTTGATATTTTATTTTTCTTCATATTCTGAATAATTTTAGGAACCTTTGTTTCATACATTTTATTCATAAATTGAAAGCCCTTTTTACTATTTCAAGATTAACACTGAATGTGAACTTATCAAATAGTCGATGCATTTATCAGACACATTTTATTATAAAATCAGCACTTTTTCTGATTATTATTTCCTTTATTTCTGTATTAAGACTATTCTGTATTTTTTATTTAATAAATTAAAAGTTTTATACTTCAAGTTTAATGAAATATATGTATTTATCAAATATAATTGATATGTTTATCGATATTTTATTGATATTTTTATTCAAGATCGATATTATTTATCGATATTTATTGATATTTTTATTCAAGAAGTTCTAAGCTTTTTATATTAATATTTTTCTCACTTTCTAATAGACTATTTTCTTTTTTGTTTCAATCGAAAATGTTCCAGATTACTCTTGAATTCAGACAAATTAGTTCAGCAAATAAGAAATGAATAACAATTGGAATCGGCATAACAAAAAATGATGTGATTTCAATTATCTATGAAATCGAAATCGTAGATTTTTTTTCATACTACATATGCTTTTATGAATTACTTGAAGTTTTTCCAATTTCAAAATTAATTTTATGAGTGAGAAATATAATCTGTTCATATAATAAATTAGATATTTAAAGTCCAAACTGAATTGCAGATTTTACAGTAGTTTATCCAAATAATTGATTTTTATGGTTGATATTAAATGCTGATTAGAAAATTATTTCATCATTTCCATAAAAGAAATCCTTTTATTAGTTCTTCTCAGAAGCAATCTTAATTTTCTGCTTTTGAGGTCATTGAATTTTAAAGCTATGTAAGGAAAATAAATTTGTTTTTGAAAATTAAAAAAAGGAGGCAAAGAGAAAAATTATTCTTGATATACTTAAGAAAAAAATTAGCAATCTATTTAAGTTAAATTTCTTCATTTAAAAATGTTTAATGGCGAAATTAAGAATAGACATGAAACTCTCTTTTTAAAATTCAATGCTTTTTCTTATTTAATTACATTCAATTATTCTCCTTTTCAGTTCTCGTTTTCAATTCAAATTATTTCTAATACGGAAAAGTATCGAACGATTATTCTTATTATCTGTAAAAGACATTTCATTCAATTAAAAACTCGTTAGATTTTTTTTAATAATCAAACTTTAATGTTTATTTCAAAGTCAGTATGCCCGAATACTTAAATCAAAATATTTGAACGAATTTCCAAAGAGAAATAGTTTATTGAAGCAATTAAAGGACGGAGCGCAGCAAAAATTCAATTATATTTTGATATCCGTTTCCGTTTTGCTTTTCTGTATTGAAATAACTCTTACATTCATAAAGCAAACAAAAGTATTCCAAATATTTTCCCCCAACAAAATACTAATTTTTTTCTTTTCATTATTTATAAAAATTAGCGCTTTAAAACAGAGCAAATATTCTTTTATTTCTCTCTTTACCTTGATAATGTAAAAAAAAATTAAACAATTAAATGATTAAATTTTAAAATATATTCCATTTTTTATTATTTTTCTTGGAATTTATTACTTTTAATCTAAATTTTTTTAAAGTAGCATTGAAATAAGACCACATATGTAATGGTGGAAGTGATCTATGAAGGCGTAAATGTCAAAACGATAGATTTTTTTACTAAATTATTGCATCTTGTGATGGCGTACATCAAATTAAAATCATAGATTAAAAATAATTCTTTTGAAACTGTTATATTAGAAATAAACTCTTAGTAACACAGGAGTGTAGTTTATTGAAAGACTTATTCCATACTTAAGTATTTAACAAGCATCTTTACGAAAATGAATTATTGAAGGATTAGGAGTTAAAGATTGCATTTAAAATTTTGAGGGGAAAAGGATGCAAGATATACTGGATTAACTTTTTTTTATCTTAAAAGGGAAAGCGTTCAATAATTTCTAGTTCGTTGACACCATTAGAGGGTATTAATATGTCATCACAATATGTCACTTGTGCTATTACATTTGGGAGATTGATTTGCAACGTATCATCATAAAGAAAAATATTAAATGAAAGCAGAATTTTATTAAATTGAATGATTTTATCCTTAAAGAAGTGTTAATAAAAATTAAGTTATGAGAAAAGTGGAAAAAATATTAATGTTTTTTTCAATAACCTTTATAAATTACATTCATTTACATGTTCTTTTCATAAAAAAATGGTACTTACGTATTAGACCATCTAACTTTATTGCCAAATTTGAAGTCGTCGCCAATGAATTGTTAAACCGCCGATTATGGCAATCGGGTAATGGTGTAATCCGTTGACATTTATCGCTAAATTTAAATCTGTCGCCAATTAGTTACTAAACCGTTGACGAAGACGGTCTAATGCGTAAGACCAAAAAATAGTCAAATTTAGTAAGTTCTTATGAATTTTGTGCTTTAAGTATTAAAGTGAATATTTTAATGAAATACTTAGAAAAAAAATCTAGAAAGAAGAAATATTCCATGAATTGTGGGGACTTGAAAGTATTAATAATAAGCAGATACGTTTAGGTAGTTGAAACTAAAAATCAAATCCTAGAAAAGAACAACAATGAAAAAAATATACAGAAATTTACTTACTTAAAGAACTTACGTTCATGTGCAAGAACGTATAATAATGAACTGAATCGTTAAAGTGAAATAAAATACATATCCAGTTTTAATGAGACAAATAAACAAAAAGAAAATTCATAAAACAACAAACGACTGATCACTCTGGGGAGACATTTTGTTCGAATAAACGTTTTAGAATGTCATGTTAATAATTGAATTCACGTTATTTTTAATCTAAAATTGTTGTATTAATTTTAGATTAATTATCAGCTTAAATTCATTTGTTTTGATGTGGGGAAAGTGTTATTTTTTTTCTTTAGGGAAACATAGACAACGCAGTGGAATTAGGTCAAATTTTATATTAAAAGAACCTATGTAATTCTTGCTGCAAAAAAGCATATTAAGATGACCAAAAAATCAATTTCTAAAAAATAATAAATACATTTCAAAATTATTTTTCTTCTTAAGCTATTTCGGTTTTGGCTTTTGTAATTTTAAAACATTTTTTTCAAATTGCGAAGTATTTAAAAAAAATAAATTTTCATATTCTTCAACATAGAACGTTTCAACGTTAAAATTTTTATTTAAAAATGAACTCGATTAATCATGTTACAAATTTGAACTCAACGAATGAATTCTGAAATAAAACATTAGTTATTACCTTTAATTACATTTCATTATTATATTTATTTATTACATTTCATTAATATATTTATTTATAACAATTCATTAATATGTTTCTTTATTATATTTTATCATTATATTTATTTGTTACATTTAATTATTTTAATTTTAACATAGATATTCATAATCGATAGAATATTTAGAATTTTTAACATTAAGAATGAAAAAAAAAATCGGCCATCTATACTATCAATGAAATTTCAACGGGAATTTTGAATTAGATATGTAAAAATTTTAATTAGCTGAGGTAATTTTTAGATTATACAAATTTATATTCATCCCCCTATTTCAATTGTTCGATAAGCTAAATAAAATATTTTCTTGCTATCGTACAATCTAAAAAAAAGACCTTTAAAGTAAATGGATTTTTTAAATTTTACAAATAAATAGGAATAAGTGAACTTGAAAAACATGCTAAATGTGTATGTATCAAGAAGTGCATTTGTGGAAAAACTATGATGTTTTTATAGAACACGAAAAGGTGCCAACGAAACACCCTTTTTCTAAAACTAGGAAAGAGCATCTCTGTTTCTTGCTTTCATAACAGCTTACATCCAAAGATTCTTGCTTAAAGGGGTAAAATATTCCAAAACTTGAAAACTAAAAAATTTGAAATCGAAAGGGTAGGGATTTCAAAATATGCGATGTCATAAAATATTGTTAGAACTGACTTCAGCAGAAAAAACTTAAAAAAAATTCTAACGCTGCAAAAAGATAACAAAATGTATTGCGAAATCCTGTTTACATATAAAAAAACTTGTCTAACTTATGCATTGTAACTTGGATATGTGCTAATTATTAATCAATTAGAAAATATTCTTTTTGTCAATAAAATTAGTTGAAATAAATAATAATAATCATTAGAGTAAAATAAAGATTTCAAAATTCTTTCCGTTGATGATTAAAAAAATGAAAGATTTTATGATTTTATCAATGTATCATATATTTTTATTGAAGATTTGTTTCAAGATTGAGACGAAGGAATTTTTAATTGATTATAGTATTCTAGTATTTGAAAAATACGTAAATTTAATATCCTCTGATGGAAATACACCATTTTAAAGCTTTTAGAATTAATCAATGACATTAATTAGTTTTCTTTCTATACTTGTAATATAAACTAGTACGGAATCTTGAAAGAATCCTTTCAAGATTCAATATTATTTTTAATAATAAATTGTAAATTAAAGATTAGAAATTAGAAAGTAATTTAACTGAATGAAAATATCTGCTTTTATAGAGTACAAATAAAAGCGCTTTAAAAATTGTTTTTGTAATAAAAAATTCATAAAAATATTATTTTAGGAAGTAATATGAATAATTTTTTCCCAAAAATCTGACTAGTTTTACGCAGTTACAATTAATTGATAAAGCAAAATTTTATATTGGTATTTTTTTCAACATATGCAAAGTAATGAAAAAAGTAATCGTGATGTTATTGTTTTTAAATTCTTTGTATAATTTACATTTTTAAAAATCCATTTTCATATTTTCTGAAGAATGGATTATGTAGTTATATGCCTACGTTCTTATTATAGTTTAAAAAATTCTTTTAATTTTTTAACAATTAATTTTTTTTTCGAACCTTGTAATGAATAAATGGATTATGAACATTTTCCGATAATAACAACTAAACAAGGGATATGGAAAAATAATATTCGTCGAACTTTCTCTGAAAGAAATAACAACAAGCACGAATAGTGTTGCCAATGGTGAATAGCAGTAAGAACATTACGTTAAAGCGAATAGGAATAAGAACATCATAACATTTTGAATTCGATAATACTAATTTTCTTTTCGTAAATAAATTCTTTTTTCGTTCTTCCGCTCATTTCATAGAACTTGTTGGTGACACATGACACCAACAATTGACATAACAAGGAGGAGGCATAAATATGATCAGGAGACACAAATATATTTAATACTCAAAAAATGTCATCGCTTTCTTGAACCAACCAGCAATGTCACTAGTTCCTCCATTTTATAAAGTCTTTTTTTTCTTTAAAAAACCCCACAAATATTTTATTTCTAAGTTAGTTTTTCCCTTTTGAAACATGCAGGTTGTTGAAATCTTTGTTACAATACCTTATTGAAAAGCGTACTTAAGGTTTGAAAATAAATAAAAAAGGGATTAAATATTCGTACTTTTTTCACTTTGAAAATTTTTCTAAAAATAACAATGTGAGATGGAAGATAAGTGAAAAGCATATTTCTTGAAAGTTGTTTCAAGGTGATTTTGAGTCAATGCCGAAATAATAAAAGAATAATAAAGAATAAATAATGATGAATAATAAAGAATAAATAATAACTTTTTTTAAAAAAACGAAACGAAAAAAAGTATAAGCATTAGGAATAAAAATATGAATAAAAACTTACGACGTCGATGAAAACATCTCCGATTTTTTGCTTCGTGTCCCAGTAGCTAAGCCTACTCTTCAGAGTCTCCAGAAATGTTTCATGGAACTTGAGAATTTCTGGCACTTGGCAGAAGATCTCGTCTACTTGTGATCCCTCGATTTCCTCAGAATGCTCGCTGCTTTTTAAGGGAATCATGTATTTCTGCAAAGGAAAAGAACAGATTGAAATAAATTTGTAATGGAATTTTTTCAGCCCCCCACTCCCCCCAAAGGAAAAGAAGATTCTATTTATTCTGCAGACGAGTTGGGTAAGAAGAAAAAAATGTAATAGGTAGCAGCAGTCGTAACTTTTAATCTTCGACAGAGCAAGAAATTGGAAATGCATTCCAGCAACTGCAGATATATCTCTCGAACTGAATGTAAGTTTGACGTGCATTTAATGATTCCACAAGGAAATAAATTGGGGCTGGTGGATACTTTTGAACTAAAAAAATGACGTCACAATTTTTGGTTAAATTTACGTTCTGGTTCGAAGTTATACTAAAACTGTTTCAGAATGGGCTTTGCTTTTGATTTTGAACAGTAGACGACAGGCAACATTTGAAACGACATTTTTCTGTATTCCCCCCACACTGACAAGGACATTCAAGATAATCCCATATTTATTCTAATATCAACGATGAATAAATATAAGACTGATGATATAAAGATAAAGCATTTTAAAATCAACAATGTGGTTAAATTAAATTAAATCACTGCCCCTTTTTAAAAATACACCTGGATCTGTTCCTGAAACGAAAATAAAGAGGAAAAGTAAGCAGTATTATATTTCAACATATTCAAGGACATTACCCTATTAGCACTCTCTCTCTCTCTCTCTCTCTCTCTCTCTCTCTCTCTCTCTCTCT
>JAOUZG010001879.1:1640560-1658350 GCA_026289955.1 Argiope argentata | reverse complement strand
GACGTTTGACCAAGAACATAAATTGGTTCGGGTTCTTTGATACTGGATAAATATGCATGTAATAATGGATGTACTGTTACTATACTAGGAATTAGAAAACGCAGATAAATGGTGATAACGTATTTGATGTGTGGCCATGAATATAAATTGGTTCAGGTTCTTTGATACTGGAAAATATGCATGGAATAATGGATAACATGCGCTGTTACTATACTAGGAATTAGAAGACGTGGTGAAATAGTGATAGCATATTTGACGTGTGACCATGAACATAAATTGGTTCAAGTTCTTTGATACTGTAAATTATGCATGAAACAATGGATAACATGCACTGTTATTATACTAGGAATTAGAAGACGCGGAGAAATGGTGATAACGTATTTGACGTATGACCAAGAACATAAATCGGTTCAGGTTCTTTGATACTGGAAAATATGTATAGAATAAAGGATATCATGTACTGTTACTATTCTAGGAATTAGAGGACGTCGAAAAATAGTGATAGTTTATCTGACATGTGACCATGAGCATAAATCGGCTCAGCTACTGGAAAATATAGATCATAAAGGTCATTATCAAATAAAGGCATAGAGAAACAATTGCGCAATTGATATAACTGTGAACATGATCAAACATAATTATTTGATAAGTTATGCATTATATAAGAATTGATAATATATAATCGATTAGGCTTTGGAGAGAATCGTAGAAAATTAACGGCGCATTAAAGAATGTACCCAGCTCTTTCTTTGATAACGAAATATATGCTGCGTAAATATCACTTACATGTTTTGCACTAAATATTAGTCAGCGCAAATAATTAGTAAGTAAATTGTACATAAATTTTAGTTTTTTATATAGTAAAACACACAAATTCAAAGCAGAAATAGTATTTGCTAATTTTACGACAATCGAAATAATATTATATGAAAGTCTGTAAAGTGAATGAATTTTATATTTATCAAGAAGTAAAAAATAAAGGATTATAAGATCATTGTTTACGTAATTATTGTCGGCTTAAAATCCTAAAATGCCATTCGGATTAGTTTATTAAATATTTATTTCATAATCGTCAATTATTAAAAATTTGTGTTGATTAATATCCTGCTAATTGGCTGTTATTTAAATTATTAGGAATCAATTCATAAATAAGATTCTGATGCTAGTAGGTGAACATAAAATCATTCATTCTTTTAACTCTCCACAATCTGAATAGTTATACAGAGAAAATCAATAATCTGCACTAGAAAAATCTTAAATTTCAACTTGTTCGTAGAAATGCCAAATTAAAATTGAATCCAGCTGCATCTAATTTATTTACGATAATATTTCACAGAATTTCAAATCTTCAAATTTCTCGAGATTCTTCAACTTACTCGTTGGAAAGTGAAATATAGTTTAATGTGAAACGCAGTAGCCACGAAAATTACTTCAGAATTTATTGGACTCTTAACATATTCAAGAGAAATTAAAGATTTAGAATAAGGTAATGACAGATTATGCATTTATTTCCAAAGATATTGTATATGCACCTTCCAACTAATTTGAATCAAGGTCGTCTGATTTGTTATCGTCCTAAGAATTCTAAACATTTCCATTTATCCTTTCTTCAAGCATTATTGTATAACGTTCAGAGATGAGAGGCTTTAATTAAACCCCAGTGAATAGATTGGATTTTAAACAAACATCGTAATTATCGATGGATAAATGAATCATCCCACTATTAAAGTTAGTGGGATGATTATCTGAAATGTTTTTCCATTATTCCCAAATACAGACTTTATCCCCCTTCCTTGGTAATCTAGGATTAAGACCATTAATAATTTGCATGGCATTAGTGGATGAGGTACTTTTCCATTAGCCGGACTCCAGCAAAAAGTTGCCAAATAATGTAGGAATCTGCCAAATTTTTTACGGAGATAATAAAACCAAAAATCACTAAATAATTTAGAACTCCACCAAATGTCTTTGACAATTTTTCCCTGTTGGCTGGCTAACGGGGAAGTACCGTGGATGATAATTAGAAAATATAGATATCTGGTGTGAATCTAGCATTTTTATTGAACCTAAACAGATAATATGTATTTTGGTCCCCTCATATCCCCCCGGGGGGCAAATAGAAAAGAGGATTAGGTGTTTCCGGTATAGTGGTTGGATCGCTCTACCCTGGAGCGTACGCAAGTAGGTGGGCATTTGGCTCCTCCCATTGATGACGGGATGTACTTACTACGGGAAGGGTTGTACCGTGGCCTGTGAGGACTCTTAGGACTCAACCATAGTTCCCATCAGAGTCACTGCTGTGGCTGTATAGTCATTCAGGTTTTTAGTTTATCCATCTGCTTTTATTGAGGCGAGGTCGGAGAGTCAGTGATATGACTTTGGTCTCCTCTTTGAGTCTGATTGACTCTAAACTACAGCTTTGGTCATGAGACAAAATATCTAATCTCTTTAAGTCATTGCGTTCCTATAAATACGAGAGTACAGACCAACAAACGGCCAATCGTTTGACATACGTCATTCAAAGTTTGATATGTTTTGATTTGTCAGATTTTAGTTCTGTGTGCCGAATTTATTTGCCCACCACAATGCATTTTGTAGTTATCGACTGCATTTGTTCTTAGATGCCAGACATAGAGAAAATTTCGTTCAAAATTCGATAGAAATCCAAAAAAATTTGCATTTTGATCGTTCCTGAAAGCGGTTTTCAGTTATCGTATTCAAAGACTGAAAGATTGAAAGGCAGATAAACAAAGTCAAAAAATGTGTTTTTCTGGCTGAGGAAAATCTGGTTTGGAGATTCGTCGAAATATCGAGTGTGAATTTTTTGCCAATTGCAATATTTTCTCTATATTTGCACAAGAAAGTGAAAATACATTCATTCGGTAAACAAAATTCAATATCAAGAAAAATTCCAATGTTTTAGACTTCTCTGAGTCTCCAAATTTTGGTTTATATCTGTTCATAAACTAGAAAGTTCAGCAAAATCACAATCTGAAATGTAATATATAGTTCTTAACCAAATTATAACTATTCTCTAAATTTTGGAAAAAATTCCACTTTTTGGAATCTATTAATGTATATGTCCAGCACAAAAAATTAAAAACAATAGAATCTAAATTGATAAATTTGGAGGGTGATTTCAAGTAAATTGCTCTTAAGATTTGAATTATATAGATAACTTAGGTTTCGATTGGAAAATAAACATGGTAACACATGAGAAACTAAATTATGCAAAAAAAATTATGAAGTTGCTTTGAACTTAGGAACACAACCACTCAAATGGAGGACGTAACACACTTCAGAAATTAACATAGAAACATGCCAAATTGTGAATATTTTCATTTTCTTGCGTCTTGATTTTCAGAATTTTTCTTAAGAAACACATTACGATGAAAGAAAGCGTTATGTAGACCTGTTAATACAGTAAAACCAAGGAGAAGATATAATGCTAGCAGAACAATGATTTGGAGTGTTTTTCAATGATGTTTCTCAATCAAATAAAAATAGAATATTTTTTAATTCTTTTTTTCAATCAAAGTAAGGAATAATAAAAATCTTGTTGGAATAAAAATATTTAAATTCTCAAATTTATCTTTTGTCACGAACTTAACCAAGTGTCATTAGTCACAAAAAGCAAAATTTTTACTTTTTCATTTGGCGTAACACTATCGAATAATTGCAATCTTATAATAAACTCCAAATTAAAAAAAAACTTTGAAGAATAAAAACAACAACATTAAATTAAATCAAGGTGACCAAATTAATTTCACGGTGTACTTATAAGTCCCTTATCTTATTGATGGACACATTAAGGATTTTATCTCGAAAATTAGATCTCAAGACATAATAAAACATCAGCACTTAACTAAAGATGCCAATTTCTTTTAAATTAAGCTACTTAAAATCGAATTTATTTTCCCCTCAAATAAAAAAAAAATATGGGAACAATTTCGTCTTAATGAAACATCTGCTTTGTTAAACGGGCTTTTAAAAAAGATTATATTTATAAACATGTAATAAATTGATTGATTACACCAGTGGGATATTTTAGGATAATTTTAGCAGCGTATTCTATAGAGCAAAGAGAAATAAATAGATTTCAGCTAACCAGTAGAAACAAAGTGTTAATCCCCAAAGATAGATTTTTTTTTATTTTGCTTTAAAATCAGAAAGGAATTTATCGAATCCCGGAGGAATTTTTGAAGCAAAATGACACTACTTCAATGCCCGAACACTCTTTGTTTGGCTAAGCGAAGTAAAATCTTTTAACTACACCATAGTTTCTCCTCTAGTAGTAACGCAAATTTTAGGAATTTCTTTTATGGTATAACGTAAGACTGAAATGTCAAAGATAAATAAGTGTTCTGAAGATCTGAAAAATAAATCACGAAATATGAAAAAAATAAAGAGTTAAATTTCAGTTTTTTTCTAAGATTTCACATTTTACTTTGGGAGATCACGCATGTATGCGAGAAATTATTTTAAAACGAAACGAAATAGTTATTTATCTTCATGATTGTGCAAATATTTTCATAGTTTTTGTCAAAGCTAGATAGATAGAGTTATTCAGATTGGAGCAATAACTTAAAAAATAATCTCTTCTAATTTTGAACATCCTTAACTGATTTAGTTATCGAATTTAAAAAAATTGTAAAAGCTACCTAGTTTTTTTTCTTGCTTATATGAGTGTAGTTCAGTTATATATAAAATTATTGTTTTTAAAGATATAATAGTAAAATAATTTTTAAATTATGCTAATTACCTATGTTTTAAAAAATAAATGCACATTTTTTTATCAGACATTTTGTTTCTAAAACAATCATACAACTTTAAGAAAATTAAAAAAAATATTTTAAATTGAAATTATAAATTTAAAAATATTAATCATGCTCTACCATGAAGTGGAGAAAAAGATTGGGATTGGGATATATAAAATTGTTGCTTTTAAAGAGTAAAATAATTTTTATATTATGTTAATTGCACTATGTTTTTAAACATAGATGCACACTTTTTTGTCAGTCGTTTTGTTTCTAAAACAATTGTACTATATTAAGAAAATTACAAAGTAATATTTTAAATTGAAATTATAATTTTTAAAATATTAATTATGCTTTTCCATGTAGTGGAGAAAAACTTTGGGTTAGGGATCCAAAATTGCATTTTTTCACACCAGCTGCTATAGAATATAGAGTATTGATATTCTGTTCTTTAGATAGTTGAATTGAGATACTATAAAGATGTGTGTGGTTTGAAAGACACAAAAGGCTGAAATTTAATGAACATTTCAATTATTTCCGTTCAGAAAGAAATTAAAACGTTTCTGCATTTTATTAAACAGAGGGAAAACGTTATGGACTCTATATTATGGCAACTATGTTATCTAGTCTTATCCAAAAAAACTAGAACACTGAATTCTACGCCGCAAGTGAAGCGATAGCTCCATATGTTTTTTAGTTTTTATTATACCTGGAACACTGATGCATGCAAGTTTCCCATGAGAATTATCCTAAGAAACATACTCCTCTTTTATATGATGGAGCAAATCAAGCTTCTATTTCAGATAAGATGTAAAAGTTCAAAGGTAGTTTGGAACGATGGAAGATATCATCCATTTCCATAATAATGAATTTTTGCTTAATGGATCTGACTGTTTTGCTTGACCAATTGTGATCAGAATTCCCAAATACCAAATAATCTCAAAAACATGCGTCCTGGTTCCATGGACTTTTCTAGAACCACTCACTCTAGTATTATCATTCAACAAGATTGCTATTACTATCCCAAAAAACTGCCTGCAGGAATAAAAAAAATGAAGAAAAAGAAAATGAATAATGAAAGAGGAATGATGAGTTTAACAAGGTCAATTAAAAGTGGAGGGTATGAAAATGGAGAAAGGAACACCTGAAATCTCGAGTTTTCAACAAAAATGAATATTTTGATCGATTGTGTTTTAAGCACCAGAATAAATGGTCATTATTCACCTGTTTAAGTAATTGACGGAGTTGACAATGATTAATTGAATGCAATAAGTTTGAAAGATAATTCTTTGACTAATTCAAAATTTGCTTTTATAGTTAATGTTAGTTCACTATCGATGACAATTAAATAAAAATGATACTAGAAGATCCTATTATTGAATCAATCTATTTTCAAAAGCATATATATTTGAGAAAAACTAGTTGAATTGGATATTGAACCTTCAATTTGAAATGGGTTTTTATATTCTACTATTAAATGGAATTATTAATTCTTATTCATTTAAAAGTTTGTTTCTAAATATTACATATTTCGTTTTTAGAATTCATCAAGCTTCACCGTTTTTGTAAAGATTCATTTCCGCAATCACAAATTACTCCAAATACCAAGTGTTTATAAATCACACCAAATTGAAAGTCTTAAATAGTTATAATAGTATACATAATTATTCCATAAAAATATTATTTTTTTTGAAAAAAATTATAAATTCATAATTTTGGTGGCTTCGAAACAGATGGCAAAATAAATTATGAGGTGATGATTAGAAGAATATTCATCGTTACTATAATATAATCCTCATATCAGTTCGTTAATGTGATCATAGAATCCACATAATTATTTTCAATTATCCATGATTTTCTTGGAAATGGAGAATTATAATGGGGTTGTTATGAACATTACTTTAACTAAGATTGTTTAACTAATAAAGAAATTTAAAAGCAAACAAATTAATTAGGAAAAAATATAGCTAATAAATTCCATAGAACCTGATTATGCACTCATATAAATTATAATCCTATTTCCCTGCTTATATGAGCATTTTACATCGATGAAAATGACATCATAGACAAAATTCTTTCTCAGTTACTTTAACTATCTTCATTACTGAAATTAAAAAGGTTTTCATATTGTTGAAAATGAGATTGAATTCTTATGAGATTACTTCAATAAATTTGTTGTTTCGAATGGCAATAGCCATAGACAATGTCGCTGACGCCATCAAGGATTTTAAGCCGAGGGTTTATCTCTTGTTTTAAGTAGCGCCAAGCAGGGCCAAGAGTACGTCTTAGATACTCATAATTCACATTCGCTTGCACAGCCCCTTTTTACGGGGGTGCACATTCACACAGATAGAACAGATGAAGAACAACCGTACCTGAACCGGAACGCCGAGATCACGGAGAAGACGTGCTATTCCTGTGTCAGGACGTCGGCTAAATATCTTTAAATCGTTCCATTCATTACAGTTTGTTATACCTGTTGATCAAGCAGAATATTTCTGTATTTTATAGGCTTTTTGTAAACAGTTGGGTGTTTTAGGCATTATTTTAATGGGTAAAATTAAATCTATACGATATTTATTTATAAAAAACTTTAATTACATAAGGAATAATAATCATTCAGCCAAAAGAATTCAAAATGAAGATTGAATATTTGATGCAGATGAAACGGTAATAGCTTTTCCAATGGTACAAATAAGAAGAAACAGTAAACCAGATATCTAAATGAAAATAATTTTTGTGTTGGCTTTTCACAATAAGTGTAAAGTACCTGCAACTTTAATAAAATTCGAAATCAAACCAACTTAATAAATGAAAAAAGAAATAATTGCTATGTTTTTATAAAGCGTTCGTTTAAATCGTTATTGTTTTTTATGAGTGGTATTCTAGATTTTTATAACTGAATTCCCTTAAACTCAGAAGTTTCCCAAGATAATGGCATTTGCAAGAAGCAGGTTCAGTTTTTGAATTCAAAATGTAATAATAAATATTTTATAAAGTTCTATTACATACAGAATCAATACCCCCTTTTAACATTTTGTGGACCCATATGAAAATATAGAGCCAAATCTCAACATATAAAAATTGTTTTTTTTTAAAGCTTCATATCAACAAGGAAGCAAAAACCAGAATATTAGTGAATAAATCATCTTTATTGCCAGAGGAAATTATTTATATGCCAGCTAAATTATCCAAAGAAAGATTCTTATAAAAAAATGGGGTTTATCTGGGTTATATCTTGCTAAATTTGCTGTTGGACTTTTTAAACCGCTACACATAAACCGCTTAATTATCTACATTGGAACTTTTTGTTACATGTAAATTTAAATTTTATTATTCTTCCTCTATCTGAAATGTTTTGAGTGTCTTGGAAAAATAGGAAATACATTTGGTAAGATATACGCAGATAGAATATTGTACATTATTGTACAGTATTATATGATATTATAAAATATTCAGGTATATTATACAATATCGGGAATATTGTTTAATTTGATATAATATTTTATAATATACTTTCGCTTTTGGAAAAATATTTTAGGATTTTATCATACAGAAGATTGGCTTCAGTCGAATATGACTCAGAAGGAAATACGTAACATCAATATTATTAGTTTATATTGTTGAATCCATTTTCCAAAACAATCATTAAATTTTCAGCCAGATATATTACCTATAAAAGTTGGGAGGGGTGGTTGTGTCTGCTTTGATTTGGCGTTTAAATAATAAATTATTAATATAGGAGAGGAACGTTTAATATAAAAATATGGAGTTACACTCTGTAGATATAATAAAGACCATTAAAATGAGCTATTGAAGGTTATGATTGCTTAATTACGTCAGAGGTAAGTTTTAAAAAGAGAAAATTTAAGCTTTACTTTTTTTATTGTGAAAAAAAAGTTCAGAACAGGTGTTTTAAATTTTCCATTTTTTGCACACTTGTCCAGTAACACATAAGTGTGAAACTTAGAAACCTGTTTTGTCAGTATACTTAACTTTAAAAAAATAGCTGTTATAGATTTATTAGTGTTGATACTTTTCATGATAAAATTGGAATAGAGATCCCTCGCCCCTTCACATTCAGCAATGGGCCGAGCATGGCGAAGCTATTGCAAACGTATGCACATTATAATTGGATAATTCAGATTTTGAAAGTGAGAGAATAAAAAACTATGTGAAAAAGTTATTCTCTTCGAATAAAAAAACAAAGTTCTTTTCTATTTATATTCATTGTGACATATCAACTTTTATCCACTTATGAAATACTGATACTATCAATTTCTATCAGCTTACCAAATACTGATCGTAATTTTCCTTCAGAAATTTGTTAGTATAAAATAGTTTTACAGTTTCTATCGATAAATGTTAAGTTAGAACATTAAAAATCCATTAATTCTCAGAGAAAATTCAGTTTAATAATTTAGAAATCCAATAATCGTTGCTTGAAATTTATTCGCCTTACATATTCGAAAAGGCGATAATATAATGTTTAATTCTGAAATGCAAATGACTGCTTGTTTTAAGTGGAAATTCTGAAACCGTCATATATATAATCTAATTACTAATAACTGTTATCTTTGGAAGATCATTTAAAGCGCTATGACATGGAAACTCTAAAGTAAATTATTAAATAGTGAGGATGATTTCACATAGATTTTCATTTCATTTGGCATAGATAGTCCTTCCTAAAAGGCAATTTTAATTTTACTAATTTGAATCCAATATTGTACTAGATAATTTTTGCACAACTACAAAATCAGTCTGGTTCATTCATTACTTTGTCAATTTATTCTTTTGCACCCTGCAATTACCGGAAATAGGAGGGGTGGAGAGAACAACTACTGGTTTAGTACTTAATTTTCGCTTCTCCAGTAGACATGGTTACTGTGTGGTGAGTTGACTTCCTACGGATGACGAGAGGGGTTGAACTGGTGCCAGTGTTGATTATTAACCCTGCGACTACTAATGGAGCATGCATATCCCCCTCATATTTTAAATCCACCCTTTGAAAATTCATTATCAAAGGACTAAGATTTAATCTTAGTTCATTAAGCCTTATTTGAGGGTCCAAATAATTCATCCATATCTAGAACCTTCGGGCAGAGTGGATGAAATTCTGATATGAGTTATAAAGCATTTCCCATGAATAATAATTTAATGCGGGAATATTGAACCTAGTAAATCCATTTCATTTCTAAATACATTTTTTCCGATAGTTTTTTTAAATCACTTCCACAATGTAAACAGTAAGGAAAATCACAACCCATTGTTTCTCTACGTTTATGTAGAGTGTTAATTCTTTGGAAAAATGTCTAAATATTTGACTTCTTTGCTCCATACACATGCCTACTTTCAAGAAAAACAGATGCACTTCTCCGAACTCTTAACCCTTTGCACTGAGAAAAGTAATTCGATGCATAATGATTCAATACAAAAGATATTGATAATTGCTCTAAATTTGTAAGTGTGTGTGTTTAAAATCGAATTTCTCCGTCTTTTTACTATTCTGTAAATATTTTCAATAATCAAAATGGAAAAATAAATAAATAAAACGTCAAAATGATGCACCGTTTTGAATGGGGCTCAAGAGGCACCATCGAGTGCAAAGGGTTAAGACTGATCATTATACAATTCTCTTAAGCATCCAATTATCGTTGCCATCTCGAAATTTATTACCAAGTATGTAATTTTCCAATTAAGTATCATACGGTTGTAAGGTATCATACGGTAGATAAGGTATCATAATTTAAATTATAGATGTTGTATTAATATACACCATTTCTTCCCAATATTGTGAACAATTAAAAGTGAAGCATGGGAATTTAATATTTTTAGGCGATATTTGACTCCATTCTGTATAATTTTTTTCGTATTCCCTTTATTTAAAAGATTAATTGCAGCTGTTAAAGAATTCGTCTCACGCGTATGTATTATAACAGCATCAATAAAAAGCATAAACTGTAATCAAATCGTTCAAGGATGCTATAATTAGATGCAAAAAATTACACATTATCCCAATACACCTCAAGCTTCTATAGATTCCTAATTCAATCAGAAACATAACACACTCCCGAAACAGAAAGGGCCATCTGAATGGATTATGATAAATGATAAAAAAGTTAACATTTTAACAGTTCTTTGGAAACCCTCATTCCATATTCGAAAATGTTTAGGAATATCAGTTTTCTGTTATTTTAAAAGAATGCCTGTCGTCAATGCATTACAAATCCTCACACTTCTTTGACTGAAGGTGCCGCATTCCAGAATTTCCAATAGAACTTTGTTCACGGCAAATTCAACATGGTGCCTGGCAGCAGCAGAAAAAAGAATTTAGATTTAATTGAAATAGTATATAGTCAATGTTTCTATCAATATAATTTCATTTTCTTGATGTCTGCTGTTATTGAGTTGAAATGGAATGTGTATTATCTTTCGATTGACCTATGAAGTACTTGAAAGGTAACAGTATAGAGTAACATGAGAAATGTTCTCTTGATTTTCGTATATTTATAGAATATGCTGTGTTCTGTGATTAGATTCAGAGCCTGCTAAAAACATTTCGTAATATTTGAACATATTTCTATTGGTTGACTCCACTCAAATTTTTAAATTAGGCTAAAATTTCAAGAATAATATATCAAATTCCATTTATCTGTAATATTCTGGTTTTGATTTATTGCGTTTCTATATAAATTAATATATTTTTAGCTCTTTGAAGAGTAAAAAGTTCTATTTACATTAACTGGCTAACTCAATGGCATTCGGATACTCTAAACAAACTTCATACTTGCAAGCCTATCATAGAAAACTAACACTATTTAAATAATCGAAACCTGACACAGTTTTCACTCGTCTGAGAATCGGTCTCACTAGATTCAGTCAAAGACATCTGTTATTCAATGATCAATTGCCAATATGTAAACATTGTGACTGCGAAATTATAGTTTATCATGTCCTTATAGAATGCCCATATGTTAATGCTCAGCGGTTGTTTTACTTTTAAACAACCATCGTGACTTTGTCATCGTTGCTTGACAAAGATCCACATGAGAATCTTTTGGATTTTTATAGTCTCTAGGTTTTTATTTCTTAATTTGAACTCATTGTCAATTGCAAATATGTTAACATCGTGATTGTGAAATAACTGTTTAACACGTACTTATAGAATATCCGCATTTTAATGCTCAGCGTTACTTCAAAATAACAGCAGTGGCTTTGCAGTTGTTGCCTGGTAAAGATCCTCATGAGAATTGTTTTGTCTTTTTAAAGTCTAAAGATTTTTATTCTTTAATTTAAACTCACTATTAGGGCTTCTTTATGACTTTTCAAGTTTTTTCATCGTTTTACCAATGGTTTTTTTGTGTCACTTTTATAGAAACAGTTTTTGCTGAGCTTTGAATTAGAAATAAACTTTTTTGGAGCAGAGCGACCTTCTTATTAGTTCTTGTGCCTTAAAACTTTAAACCAACCAACCAACCAGCTTTTGACAAATTAATTATAAAATTTAACATGGATCTAAAACAATGGTAATAAAAATATGTCAAATTTAACTTCTTATTTAGCTTTGTTCAAATGTTGGTTAATTGTTCAAATTTGGTTGTTACGGTTTTGATTAAAATGTTCATGTTTCCACTGATGGATAGGTATATAAACGATTCGTTGATGAATTTTATTTAAAAGTTGATTCAATTCTATAGTTTCGGGTCAAAAATTATATTTTTAATTTGATTCGGTTTCAAATGATCTTATCATTAAAGAAAAGGCCAACATTTTAGAAATATTTTTTGGATTTGAAACGTGATGTTCCGTCAAAGCTTGGGAGGATCACAAAAACTAAATCTGCTGACATTTGCAGCATTATTTCTTTATATATCTGTTACTAAAATGAACATGAACATTAACAATGACAAATCAAAGAAATTTAATTAAATTTTATTGATCCGATTCAATATGTGCTGCGTGTTTGAAAAATTTGATTTTAAAAAATTATTTCAACTGTTTCAATAACTAATTATTTTAATTAGCAATGACTTCATTATCATTAATTAATTTCGAAACACCAAATATCTTTGAAACGAATCTTAGGTATGTTTTGAATATGGAGGTAATACTCGGAAATCCAACAAATAGCATTCCGAAGATAGATTTAAATTTTTTGATTTGACATTACTTAAAATTCCTGAGATTTGTTGCTAGCAATGGTAAAATATATACGAAATAGAAAGCTCCTCTTTAAAATTTCGAAGGGTAAATAAATTTCAGAAGATAGTATTTGGTTAGTTTTCTGTATAATTTTCTTAGTACGTATAGATAGTACGTACTAAGCAATGATGTAGCATCTTCATCACCCTTAACTGAGTTCCATTGATTAATTTCGTGTTGGAGTAAGGAAATTAATCAATGAAGGGCTTCTCTTCTAATGAAGACTTTCTTGAAAGGCTTCTATTCGAAATTGATGTCACATAGCCATGCTCATTTGAAACACTTGCCTTTCACTTTTTAATATTTTTGGTATATTTGCATTGTAAAAATAGTTCTAATTAAAAAATGAAAAAAAAAACACATGATTTTTAATTAAATGATTTTAATTAAATCAAATTAATCTGAACATTTGTCTTAAAGATTACATTTTCTATATTTCTGTTACTTTCCATATTAATAGTCATTTATTCAAAGTAAAATGTCGAATGTTCTTTAAAAGCAAAAATAAAAAAAAAGTATTGCATTATCGAATGATTAATTTAAAATTTCAAAACTAATCCTAAAGAATAAAATTAATATTCATTTTAATTCAGTTTTGTCAAGGGATTCTGCATTTGAGAGAGTGTCGAATGTCTTTTAAAAACAAAAATAAAAAGGACCGAATTACCGAACTGTTTATTTAGAATTTAAAAACTGGTCCTAAAGTATAAAATTAATCTTCATTTTAATTCAAATATCTGTTTTGTCAAGAGATTCTACATTTGAGAGTTTTTTATTATTTTTAATACTTGTTATTAATTTAATCATTGTATCATCTAGAAATTTATTTTTGTTGGTGATGTATATTTATAAAATGATAACGTAACGGCATATAATTTCTCTTATTACTAAAAGTCGACAGTTAAATGTAATCAAATAATCAAACAAATGTTTCAGATTGCTCCCCTGAATGTTTTTGTAGCTGTGCTTGAATAACAGTTCCGCTAATTAATGGAACTGCAAAATGTTATTAGATATGCTTTGCATTGGGCTCTTATGCCTTTAAAGATGTCAAAGAAATGAAGAAATAGACGCCAAACAGATAGTTTAACGAGCACCAAAATAGCCAAAACCTTTGCGAAACGGATAATCGTCATCCTTCACTATTTTAATTTAGTTTTTTAAAACAAATAATGTAAAAAAATTCAAAGTCAATTCCTACTTAGGTCAACAAAGAAAAATTTTATTTTAGGGACTTTTTATTAGATAATTACAATTAAAATAAATAATTTATCCAAAAATTATTGATGTTCGTAATAAATTGAACTCGCATTCTTCATCTTCACGTCAAAAATATTGAAATTATTGCATTTTACTGATTGAGCTACTGCCTGTTGATTTCAATTTTCATTACAAAATGCTAAAACAATTTAAACTATTAAAAAAGTAATTAGATTTAATTATTGAGTAAATATTAGAAAAAAAATATATTAAGATCCAGTGTCATCCACTACAAGTTTAAAAAAGTGTATTTGAACTTGAGTGAATGAATAAAAAGTATTTTACTAACGATTGAAAAACAAGATATATATGGGAAAAGTGTGAACTAATGGTAGGAACTGAATACATTTTCTGCAATTAAAATCTCAGAATGATCCTTACCATTAGAGACAAATAAGGATTTTCATTTGAATCATCAAGTAAAATGTTATTGAAATTCAGTATATATTTATTACTTCTAAACTAAAATTACAATAATGTTAAATTATCCCTAATTTAATCCGTTTACCATAGAAAAAGGTGGGCCATTAAAATTATTTTGTTTTCCATAAAATTTATTTACGTACTGTGACTTGGCATATGCGTTCCTGAATTGAAAAATCAATAATATGAATAAGCTAGTCGCCAGAGGTGATTGCTTAAGCATAACTTGCTATTAGGCAGTGATAGCAAAAATTCAATATGTATATATTTTTGCATTACAGCTAGATTTTTTGTCTCGAAATATTTTCACGTTCTCCCGATAGTGAAAGTATTATACACCACTCCCTTTTACTTAATGTCCTTGTGAATCTCGGAAAAATCCATAAACGCAACAAATGCACAGAATTTAGTTTTCAGTGCACGGCAAACAAGAGGTTTATGTTTTGTTACATAATAAAAAAAACACGCATTCGGATGCATTTTTTCCGCATCAATAAAAATAAAAATTGTGTGAGAGTTACAGTTTAGTAATTCGATCATATACACCATTGTTGATCATATATCAATAATAAGTACATTTTTGAGTTATCACCCTTACATATATTTTATATTACAGACCAACAGACAATCAGTTTTCTTAAGAAATTTCAATCAAATTTTGATACGGCCGATGTTAAATTATGCGCAACAAATCTTATCTAATTAAATCTACGATTTGCTGTTATCTAATTCATCCGCAATTGGATAATCAGACCGACAATTTCATGTGAACAATTTTGGTTAAATTTGATAGAAATCTACAAATTTGATATTAACATCATGTACCAAATTTCATTTATAGAGCTCAAAATATTTTTAAGTTATCGTGTTCAGAAATAGACTTACATATATGATTCCAAACATGATTTTTTCTGATTCAGAAGGGTTTGAATTTTGAAGATCAGTAAAACTCTTGAATTCATTCTTCTACTTTTGAGCTTTTATTCTTTCTAATATATTTAACTTCTAACTACAATTTTTCTTATGAGCAGTTCGTTAATGCCTGCTATGACATATACGAATTCATATTAAGAATTCAATATGTGTATATTCCCTCGCATTCCTCCACTGGTTGAGCAATCTAACGCCATAACTAACAGTAGCGATTTATACGCTCGCGACTAAACTACGACAGATGAGCATTAAATTGGTAATACCGTCTTGTCTGACACTATTTAATCGAAGTGAGGATTTCTTATGGATAGATGTCGACTAGCGGATCAAAGCATTAAAGATCTGATATTCCAGACGCAGCCGTTGCATTATGGAACCTTTTTCTTTACTTCTTTTGATTTTTTGCAGTTTCTAGAAATGCTATTACAAGAAATAGATTCTGGGGCGTCGAATGCATTTTGCCATCATGACATCAATTTTTATAAATGGATGAATATGAATATTTTGCTAGTATGATGTACTTCTATGAAGAGTTTCTCCAAGTGAAACTTTAAAAAATGAAAGACCAGCCCTGAAAAGAATCATCTAATTAATATTGAAGTAGAAAAAAATCCCAAGAATATAACATTTTTTAAATTCAAAAATATGATGATCAGTAAAAAATTCCAAGTACTTGAAAACTTCAAGAAAAATAGAAGTAAACTGATTTGCACTAAAGAAAACTCCATGAAAACATTATAAATGCGATTAAAATTTAATTATATTATTCTAACCAGTAACACTTAATAATTATGAATTTACTTCCATATTTTTGAGGAAAAAATATTTTATCCTTTTTAGCGTAGTAAAAGATATGGGTTTTAGGATTTTTTTTGTCTAAAACTTTATAAGGATATTATTTTCTATATATATGGATATTGTTTTTTTTTCTCTCTCTCTCTCTATGGATGTGAATATGACTTTCTATCTCTGTCTCTATGTATATATATGAATATGGCTTTCTATTTCTTTTTTGTGACTATAATGAGATATTACTAAAACACTCTCAAAATTTTTTAATTATATTTAAGAAAAAATGATTATTCTTGTTAAATCTTTAAAAAAAATTAATTTAGCAAATCAGCAAAATGTTCTTGGTGTACGAAAACAAACCATGGGTATTTACCAAAATAACTAATTCTTGAACAAGAGAAGTATAGTAACGATGTTTCTAAAATAGAATTTAGTATATTTGTTTTACCAACTACAAAAATTTCCTGTTATGTCTCATTTTAGATATTATCTTCCTAATGCGACGCAATGCTGAAACGTATCTTCTGATTTCTTAATTTCATATCGTAAAACAATATATTTTGAAATTATTTCTCAAAAATATCTATTTAATCCATATTTATGAATATAAACAATTAAGTACTGCTTTATTCATATTTTGATTTGATATTTTATTTTTAAAAATAGGAATTTTAATAAAAATTCAACTTTCAAGATTATTTATCTTTTGTTATCGAATATACACAACACCCTGCCCCAAACCCTCTTTTTTATTTGATTCCTTTGCATTTTTCAGATGTTAAAAGAATTCTTTTCAGATAAAATTTACACGAAGAAGAATTATAACTTAAATTTACTATTTAAGAAATACATAAGCAGTAAAAAGAAAAAAAAAAACTTTTTTTAATTACCGAAAGTCGTCATCTAAAAATAAATCAAGCAGAAGAGGAATTCTCGAGAAATAATGTTAAATTAAAATTGTGATTAATTTCCGCTCTGTTACTATAAAGTAAACAACTCCTCACGACGGAACAATGCCGAAAGATCACAATCTAGAAAGCAACAAAGCGAATGCTAACAAATTTAATGTAATCAATGGGAAAATTCTTTTCACTTGCAGTTCGTACCACAAAGAGAAGCCTCACTGTAGTGTTATCGACTCCCCTCCTTACCCAGACTCAGCCTAATCGATGGGAATTAAGATAACTCCATCTTATTCTATTTTTTATTTTCTATACAAGCTTAGATGACCAAAAGGGTACAAAACCGGCACTGAGCGAGAAGAGTAGGAAATATTATATATATATATGAAGAGTGTTCCAAAATTCTATCAGTAAAGTTATGAACCCTATCAAAAGAAAACCATTTGACACCTGGTATTTAAGGTTTAGTAAAAATGGAGTGCTACACTATAGAACAATGTACTGACGCCAGGTTTCAATTT